>VYYI01000722.1:0-26659 GCA_021029175.1 Bilobella aurantiaca
CACAAAAATCGCTGAATCGCTTCTCGAGGTCATTTCATTTTGTTGGCCAATTCCAAGAAGGGATCACTCTCCCTTGGCTGAAAGAGGCCGTTCCTTAACGGTCACACTACTTGAGAAAGAAAAACAGAAAACTGCCCAAACTCAAAATAATTATTTTCCGAAGCAATAAACTACTAATTACTATATATTCTGTTATAGTAATTTCGAGAACTAGGACATGCTGTATCATCTGCGCTATGTTTTCAGGAAATCATATTTTCAAAGCTTTGTCGTATTGCTCTTTTGTGCTACTGTATTTTTTAATGATAAAGGGTTTTCATTTGGATTTAATTAAGAGTTTTTGTTGCTTTTTAGTCAAAATCCAACCTAAGGGCTCTAATGAAGTTTTCTGCGGGATTTATATTAATGTCGGGTAAGTGTTACATATGTTGTAAGCGATAGCATTGCAAATGTTTTTTTCTAATTTTATGACAACATAAACACCAATATACTCCTGTTTTATTGTTTATTTTTACAAGTTAAATTGTACAATAATGCACCAAAATTTATGCCTGATGGTGAGAAGGGCAAATAATAGGATTTATGAACGTCACATGAAATTAAATAAATACTAAAAGTTGTTAAATAAAGAACACTTGAAAAATAAATTATAGTACTTAATTTTTCGAAAATAATTTGTTACAGAACTTTGAAACTTGAAACCGTGAAAGATATCCAAGGCAATATTCTGCAACAAAATTACAACACGATTGCAACTAAACTCAATGCGCTTACAAATAAAGTCCTCTACATTGCTGCGGAAAATTGGCTGGTTGTATTAAACAAAGCTGTTGAATACAACGATTGTGTAGAATTAACTTACAGCACCCCCCAAACTGGTATGCACGTGTTGCTAACGATAAAGCATATTGCTTACTTTCTTGAATTTTTTCATGAGTGAGAGCATGGACGTAGTGGTATAGTCGCGCCTATTTCATCCTTGTGTCTATATTGTTACTCAAAATGTAAAACAAAGTAATCGGGTTTGAACACTTGATTATTATTTTTGACCTTTAACTCACATTCTTTTTCATTTAAGGAACTTTTTGTTAGTTAGCCTTCATTCAATTTTCGTTTTGCTTCTTTCCAGTAAAATTCTCTACAAACGAGAGTGACAAATTCTTCTATGTTGGAATTCGTTTAGAAGAAGGGTAAGTTTCCTTATTTCCATATTGATTTGTAACGCATAACAGATTTTTGAATTAATGAATTTGTATTCTCTCACACTATACTAAGAGGGTCACCACTTACGCCTAAAAATAACACCTAGAATACATTTGAGCGCATTCGTAATATTGAAACAAAACATATGTTAGCAAGTGGCCATATAACATTTACCCTTTATATTTTACATCTAAACAAAACCAAAACATTTTTTTTCAAGCTTCTCATTTACAACCTCGAAAGTTTTAAGCTTAGAGTTACTTTAAGTTTGATACGAAAAACCTAAACTAACTAAAACAGTCATAATTTATTTTTGTGGTTCATTTAGTGAGTGTTTGGTACAGAATAAAAATAATTAATTCAAAAATTATTTTGTTTGTGTGTTTCAAGTGTAATGGAAATATGCCGAATTGAAGACAATGGCAAGACGTTTCCCATTGGAGCCAAAGGGCAGGAACTGGCAATAACAAACCCAAAATTTATATACTTGAGCAATTTGTCTGTGCGAAGTTGCAATGCTGTTACTTGGGTTGACAATAGAAGTATCACAGTTTTGTACAGCAAAATACCTAGTAAGGATACAGTTTGTAAAATGTATATGAAATAATACTTAAAAGGGAAACACTAAACTACAGAAAATGATTTGCTGTATTTGTTTTTTGTTTGATTGAAAATTGTTTATATTTTCATCAAACGTTTTAGTCTGAAGTCAATTAATTGAAGTAGTTCATCGATATAGTCTCATTTGACTCATCTTGTTTAGGTAAATTCTCCTTTAATGTCACTCAAGGCCCCTTCTACACTGGCATTGTTTACAAGACTGAGTAAGTTAGTAATAAACAAATTTTGTTTATAAGTGATAATTGTTTATGTCGTCCTTAGGGTCTTACAAATCTTGAAAAAGGATGATATGGAAATTAAAAATAAGTATGATGAGATAAAAAAAGAACTTGTTCAGGCTTGCTACAATCACGTAAAAATCTTCATTGGTGACGAAGGCGATATAAGACGAATTCACAAAGTAAAAACGGATGAAAGCCAACAATTTATATATGTCTATTTATCGCTATTTGAAGGTATGCCTAAACAGCATGTAACCATTGCATCAACTTATAAAAGAAACGCTTCAAGAGTAATATTTTAATACGCTCAGCAGCCATCAATGACACATAATTTAAACTACCCCATATTTATTGATAAAAAGATTCCATAGTTGAAAAGCTTCAATTAAGACGAACAGCAAAATTTTACATAAATGACTGTGGGGGACCTCATTTAAACATGAGAAATATCTATCTAGAATCATTATTTGGTTAAAAAGTCAATTGCAATTAGTTAATTGTAGTTACCAATTAAGAATAATTGACGGCACATGTGCATGTTTTCTATATAATTACGTTTGTTGGTGGTCAATTATGATAATCTGAGAGATTAAATGTGATAATTGTAATCATAATTAGTTAATTGTAGTTAAAAATTAGGAACAATTATCTCATTATGCATAAGTGTTATGTACAAATAGAGGGTTCTATGGTTGCTGAGTTCGAAAATAAGGTGGCAAAAAAATTGGTCTAGTTTAACTACAACTAAAGTTTAATTAAATTATAATTAACTAAATACGTTTACATTTATAAAGTTTGTTGTCAAAATCGGTATCATCAACCCCAAAAACCCCTAATTCCGCATAAAACTTACGCTTAATGAGATAATTGTTCTTAATGGGTAATCACAATTAACTAATTAGGATGATTATTATCTCAACTAATCTCTCAGATGATAATAATTGACCACTAATACGCGTTATTATATATTAAACCTGCGCATTTGAAGTTAATTATTCTTAATTGTTAATCAAAATTAAAAAATCGCGATAAACTGTTTTTTTTTATAACTAATAATTATATACTGACTAGTAATAATTAGATGCATTAATTGTAAAATTTTGCAATCCATCGAGTCGACGGCCCAAATTTTAATTCCAAACTATTTTTAAAATGTGCCCATACGCCTTGCTGTGAGAGTGAAAATGACGAGGACAGTTAGATTTACCAGCCTGCTCCTAAAACTCGACTGTTTTTATTGGGAGCACGGTAGTATTTAGTAACTTCGATTTGAGTACATAATACCTTCAATGTACACTTATAATGTACGGATTTATTATGCTAGCCTATTCACTAGCATTCTAATCTGTATTAATATCAACTCTAACAAATTTGTATTCATGCAGTTGAATTTTCCGTTGATAAAATAAAAGAAGTAAACTACAAGGGACACTACAAATGTGACGGGTAAAATTGAAATTACTGATGAAAATTGTATGCTATAAGTTCATGAGGCTCATTACAAGGAGTTTGATAAATTTCAGTTGGATTACGGTAACAGAAGCACGAAAAGGTACGAATTCAGTTAATCTGGATGAAGAATACCTATTTTGGAAACATATGTATATTGGAAAAAAAATAACATGTAATGACATCATCAGCAAAACCATCCAGGAAGTGCGTCGACCGCAAATGGGTCGTTTTGAATTCCGATTTATTGCGAACGCATAATAATTTTTTTTTATCCAATTAAACGTTCCGCATTTGACTTTTGAGGCGGAAAGTTACATGATATATTGTTAAAAATACTCTCTGGTAGACTTGTCAATAAAATCAATAAAATAAATATGAATTACTAATTTATTGTACTATTCTGTAACAAAGTAATATTCTTTTTTTATGTAAAAAATTTCTACAACTCTGAAGAACTCATTGGTTATTACCACAAATTGTTTTGAAGATTTATGTCATATTGTATTCTCTACTATACTTTGCTGTACTTTCTACAAAGCCACTGCGTTTAGAGAATGCGATAGCAAACGGCAGAGTGCTACTGGAAACAACAATTCAAAATACAATTACAAAATACAATTTTAAAACAGAGAGGAAACTAAAATTTTATAAAAAATCATCAAAATACGTTTTCACAAAATTTCCATAGATAAACCCCAAAATTGGGAATGTGCTGCAAAATTAAAAACGAATATGCAAAATACAAAATCTAATTGTACACATTTAGTAACAATTACAATTATATCATTTTGCATTATTATTTGTACAAGAGCTTTAATGCTGTCCATTACACTTCTACCTCACAATTTTCGACTTACAAACCAATGGAATGCGTTGAGAAAAATCTCATTAACATTAAGTTGTTTCCGTGTAACCAAACTTAGAGCGGGCTTTTTTGGCTATAAAATTTTATGCTAATTTTGAATGCTTTTCGAGTCCCGGACGATTATACGAGCATGTGTAATAGCTATTTTCAAATATTTGTTAGACTGCGGGTAAAAACTTCTTAACTACATGTTTTGAATTCAAAAATTTTTGCAAAAAAATATTTCAGTGAAGATACAAAGCAGTGTAAGTGGAATGGTTATCAAATACACCAAAAATACTATTCCAGATTTTGTCATCAAGCTTAGCCGCTTCACAGCTTTCTGCGCTTCGGCATCAGATGATTCCCTATAAATTTTGCGTGTATCCTTAATCAAGTGTATGGAATGTACAAGTTCATACGCGCCAGATTCCACAAAAGCACGAATTGGCCTGCTGAAAATATACTTGAATGACTATCTTTCATTATATCTTTCATTTCGCTCTCAGGCACTTCGTAAAATTTGGCATATGTACCATCCAGTCGACCTTTCAACAGCAATTTATCCATATCGGTTCTTAGTAGAACGTATGCGCTTTGCTCACATTTGAGTAATTCAGATAAAACAGACTGTTTGGTATTATTAAGTCTATGACAAGGAGGCGGATGTAAAAGTTTGGCAAGACGTAAAAGTGATTTGTCGGACTGTGTTGCGTTGTTTCCGAAACCGTTACGATCATTTAGATATTGCGTTTTGTTGTTAACGGCATCTAACTCTTCGATTAGTGTCACCTTTCTTACGCCATCATAAAATCCCATGGCAATAAATGGGAAAGCGTAGTTGTTTTCAGTCAGACTGTGAATCAATACATCGTTGCTGCAACCATCGGTATTAGTCTTGCAACAGTTGAAGTACATCTGAGCAGAAACTTGTACAGGTTCAAAGTAAATTTTGAATTTTTCCGCCAACACTACTTCAATTGAGTCGATTCCAATTATATCGAACGGTTTTTATCAAGTTGGTAGTAACGAAACCATTGTAAGCGTTCGTGAGCACTACCACCATGAGTAGAAATGCTCCAAATACTATTCGAAATGCTACAATTTTTTCAAACTACTTTCTATGTATTGAACAAGATTGCTCAATTAAATAGAAAAATAGAATGTCTAGTGCGGAGTAGATATGTTTGTGGTTGCGCAGAACGATATCGTGTGCAACTGCTACGCCTCCAAGGAAACAAATACCTACTATCCAGACCGATTTTTGGTAGGGACCTGTGTAGTGGTAGTAGGTAAATATCGAGAAAACCAAAACGAAAAAACGAAAAACTAAATCCGAGAAAACCAAAACCGAGAACAACCAAAACCGAGAAAACCAAACCCGAAAAATCCTATAGTATGCTTATGGCCATTCTCGGTTTAGGTTTCTCGGATTTGGTTTTCTCGGTATTGACATGGAACCTTTGAGGTGATGAAGGCCTAGTTCCCTGCGAAGGTCTTCACACGTAACGGCACCATGTGTAATAGTTTTGATTGGTTGAAATATTTGTATCGAGACGGATGCGTAAACTTTGTTGATGACGTTGCATTTGATCCGAAGTTTAAAACTTGGTCGGTTTCGCAACGGAGCGATATTCCTTTCCGTTGCGCTGTGATTGAATCCTCGTTCTACAAAGTGGGCTAAAATAATTGCGTACTTCATTTCTTCTGAGTTTTTTGCCACATATAGGAAGACGTGCAAATAAATACTGGTTTTGAAAATGAGTGCCACTTTGGATATTAACTCATGTTTGCTAATGCCTGTGAAAAATTATTTTAGTTAAAATTACATCTTTGAATGATAAGTCAAACAATATTATAAATACTACATATTATACCTTCTTTAGCTGTTGCAATGCCAAAGGGAACCACTGGGAGAAAACCAATATTGTAGCACGTGAAGTCCATGTACGCAAACCCAATTGCCAGTTGAAGGTCGCTTGCGAAATTTCGATTCAAAAGAAGAAGATGATACACAAGAAATGGATACATTTCAAAGAAGGCGTCCATTTCTCTCAACAATTTCTCGGCGCCAGAGTCTAAAATGTAGTAAGGATTAAATTTGGATAATATTTAATATGTACTACATGGTTGCAAACAAGTATTGTACCTAGCAGGAATAATATATACAAAACTTAATGTGAACTTTGTAGTTTCAAAACTATAATTTAGAACTGCAAATTAAAATTACAAATTAAAATAGTAATTCGCCATAGTAATGGTCAATTCTGAGAGCCGCGTGTGCGTGCGTACAAAGTACAGACTTTGGCAACTAAAATCAGCAAATTGAGGCAAGACAAATTGTACCATACATCGTAAATTGCTGTAAAAATCACTGGAAACGATACTTAATCTTAAAATACTCGATTCTACGCTGATGACGATAGTGTTGTGATTGGGCAACTAGTTATTGAGCTAAATTCAAGTTAAACTTGAAAACGCAAGTCACGCTCATTGGCAAAACCCTAATTTATTGATTATTAAATAACATCCAACAAATTTTGCTATGTTATTGGTTAATGGTAGTGTTTGTTCTAGCAAAAAAAGCCCGTTATATGACAGGGGGTAGTGCCCGTTTGGACCCATTACGTAATTTATTTAAAAAATAATAGATTTGTAATAGAATGCTCTTAATAAGGTGGAAACGGATGCAAAAGCTACTTTATGTTTCTGTTATGTCTGTCTGTCAAAACGTAATTTACATCTGTACAAGGAACTACTCAATGTATCACAAATCTAATTCGAGGATTTGAGTTTTTTGTTATGCAACCTAGGTCTAGTTTTTTTTGACTACCGGTGATCCCTTTAAGGGGTCAAAGGGTCAATAATATCATTCACATAAAAATGATTCTTAAAAAAGTTGTTTCTCATACTATCGAGAACTGTAAAACGTTTCTCTATCCCAATTAGAAAAGTTTCCCTTTTAGTCTTTAAGTTAAGGTTAACTTTTCTTGATTTTTTTTGTGTTTACCCCAGTAAAATCCAGGAGCGACTAGAGCACTCAAAAATATATTGGATGGGAACAGGTCCATTCGAATAATTTGTGTTCTTCGGGGACTCGTATCTGAAAAACGCATGTACCAATCTTGGAAAAGCGTATTGCTCCATATGAAGCGCAGGTATCGATAAACGTAGTCCAATTGTGCAGCATATTCACCTTACACTAGAAGCACAGACAGGCAGCGTATTTTTTTTGCAAACAAATTTCTCTGCACATAGTCGCAAACGACAGTTTTGCTGTTGTTTACTGTGCCAGTGAAATTTTCATTTCGTTTGCAACTTATTGGGATGTCTGTATAAATCAAAAATAGGTTGCCGATTGGAACGGGATACTGAACGGAAACAAGGTCAATGGAGTCGTTTAAGATAATTAATTGAGTAAAGCAATTCTCGGAATGTGTTAAGAAAACGTCAAAATTTAAGTATAAGCATTTGCTGGTAGCTATGGTGAAGAAAAATAATGCAATAAGGAGCATTGTTATAAATTCTCTACAATTTCCATCTCAGTCTATTTAGTGTCCAATTGCAAATACTAAAACTTCGCGTGACAGAGTCGAGAAATTTTAAACACTATTTTATATTCTAATTTCCCAAGTGTGGTTTACTGTAACATTCTTGTTACGAAATTCAAAAATTGCAATAAGTATTCAAAAAAGATACTGCATTTCTTTGTGGACTTGGAACTTATCTGGGCTAAACTGAACATTCTAGAATCAAGTTTTCAAGTTTTTCGAATAAACAAGTTAACTAACATAAAACTAAAGCAGAAACTCCCGATATTCAAGTTCCAGAAACCGGTATCCAGTTCCAAGTATTTTGCAGACGATTCAAACCGTTAATTTCCAGTTTCCGTTTCTGTTTACAAGTTCCTTTGGAACAGTTTGCTCAGAAAGCGGGTATTTCTACATAACTTTGAATTACTTAAGGTTTAGACGATTTATATTTATTGTTATTAATTATTTAAAAAAAATCATGCAGACAATACGATTTGTTGTTAGCAAGTCATGCACGAATCTGAAAAACCAAATTGCATGAAAACTAAAAGTAAACAAAATACCATTAAATTATCTTTCAAATCTTACTAACTCGACAAAGAAATCGAAGTTGCATGAAAATTGTAGTTTGAAAATACAGTTCAGCAAACGTTTGTACGACAGCATGCGCCGGAGAAGAAACCTATTGACTCCATTTTATCAATTTCGAATAAATTGTTATATAATTTACATAAATTGTTATAGGATTTGCATAAATTGTTATAGAGTTTTCATAAATTGTTCTACAATTTACATAAATATTATTTTTTTACAAATCAAATTCCGGCATGTGGCTTCAAACCAACTATTGTCTAAATAATGGTATTGGCAGTTGTGCTCCACGCAACAATCCTCACAGAAACAGACGCTTACATCCGCCTCTTTTATTCAACTCAAGGACAAACATGACAATAATTTCCTTTACGTAACAATTTTCTTACAAACAACGGCATTCTTTGTGGTTTGGTCGCACGTAATGTCGTTCCAGTTTCCGGCGACTGCTGTAACGTCGCATCTGACGGGATAGTAGTAGTAATGCGGCAACATTTCCAAGCAATTCTCCACCTCTCCGCTATCACTGGGTTCGCACTTTGGACCCAAGCTGTAGCTACTTCCGATGGTTTTCCCTGAATGCCAATTAGTAAACGTGAGTTTGCTAAAGTTGTCGTCCCAGAGAAACATTGAAGAAGGGTAAGTAGAGGAGGGCGTTGGGTAGTTGTAGCTGTAGGAATAGCTGTTAGCTCGTCGAACCTTGGTGGCACCTAACCAGATTTTGGTAGGCAGCCGCATCTTCTTGTAGAGCCAGTCAACCATTTCTGCAGATTCGGCAGCCGAGTGGAGTGTGAGCAGTGTTCCGTTGTCAAAGTTTTCGGTGCAATACTTGACAGCATCAGCGTGTGTGAGGATGAGTAAATTTTCTCGCTTATATTCAGAATCAGCCGATTTGAGCATCACGCGATACTTGGCCTTCATGCTACCATCTGCAGTCTTGAATTCATGATCCGTGGTTTCAAAATCCATCATCTACGATATCATAAATATTTATTAATATATATATATATATATATATATAAATAAAAATTTTAATAGCAACTTTTGCTGTAGTGATTGTGTATGTTTAGGTGGTTACCAAGCTCCGCATCCACGTTCCCAAGTTATCTTTCGACACATCGGTCTCAAATGCATCGAGTGCTTTCTTTTGATCTTGGACCTAGCATATAATATATAGAATATAATGACATCTAAAATAAATAATAATTTCCGGGTACAAAACATAATGCCTACTGTTACAGAGTGGTAGAAAGTATATTTTATATGGTTAAAAAATGAGTATTAAGTAGGTATGTATGTATTTATATGTATTGTATATTGAGTATGTATAATAATATAACTTACATATTTTTCCAAGGCGTTTGCAAAGTCATGCAATTTTGGAGATTCTGTTATCGCATTTGTAGTAGTAGGTGCAGGCGTAGTGATATCGGTACTGATAGTAGGAGGGGCAGTTGTCGTAGGTGCTGCAGGTACGACAGTTGTCGTAGATGTTGTAGGTGCGGCAGTTGTCGTAGGTTTTGTAGGTACTGGAGTAGGGCTTAACGTAGTTGTTGGAAGGCGCGGAATGATAAATGCTTTCTTTACACCATTCTGCCGTAGATGGATTGGTTATTGTTTACCGTTAAAAATTAAATAAAGAAGGTTTGCAAATGCTACCTGATTGATGGAATTGGCCACGTATTCTCCTGCAACTTGAGAATTAGCTCCAACTGAAAATAAGGCGATAAATCCAAAAACCAGAAGGATTCTCATTTTGATTACTTTTAGTAAAAGTGAAATTTAATCTATTTTTGAGCTTTATTTATTAGTTGGTTCGACACTAATTAAATTTAGATTTTGAATATCCTGTTTATTGTGCATAATCCTGCTATTGATGACATGAAATATTGCTACTATTTATCTTACCTCTGACAATAGCATGTAGGAGTTCGTCCAAATTACGCTAATTGGGAATTAAAACTGAAGTTCATGAGCAAACGTCAGTTATTCTACTCACGAGAAGTTTATGCTACATATTAAATATTTTATTTACAATAATTGTTATTACTGTAAAAAAACAGCCATCGTACAGCAAAAAATTTATATTGAGCTTTTTTGAGATTTTCAGTAAAATTAGCATGGAATGATGGGGCCTTAAATCATTGATTATGCATTCAATTTTTATTTGGAATTTACACAGAAACCAATAACCACCAAAATTTAGTTAGCAAATACAAGAGTATTGCTCAATTAATTTGAAGTTTGCCAAGTCTTTTCATTTGATACTTTTAAATATTTTGTTAAAGTTAATTAAGTTATATTAGTTAGTTACGCACTACATAGACGCTTCAATGCATCTTAACATTGCTTAAGGGAAAATGTGATGAAGCCGTTAGGGTAACGTTTTTAGGAAGGCAACTGATTTTAATGTAACATTTTGCTCAAGCTCTTTGATGTCAAAATAACAATTCAATTTTGAATAATTCTGGTCAACACAATAAATTGACAAAGTGACAACATTCTACGCGATTTAGAATGTAGCATTGAGTTGATTGAATAATTTATTGACTTACAGAAAAGCCCTAAAACTTATTTTGTTTAAAACAAATTACGTATTCTTGGTTGTAGAACATCTTCTAATATCTAATTGAACTCACTAGTTCTTTACTAACTACAAATCAAAGCATCCACTAAAAAAACTAGGTTTTCACTTTATATTGTTATTAATTGACAAAATTTCAATAAAATAAACTCAAAATTCAAACTTCCTTTCAATTGTATATTTTCGAGTAACGTTGTACAGTTCACAAGAAACCCGCATTTTAGACACCAATTGTGTATTGTCATTGTAATAATTGCTATTTCTTCATTTTTTTTTTCATGAAAATTTGATTCAAGCGGCGCTTCATTTCTTTGTTGCGTCGCTTTCGCTCGTGTACTCTTCAAAGCTCAAGTATCCGTCTCCGTTTGTATCGAGAACGGTGTTGAATTCTGCGGTAAACTGAACTGTGAGTCCCTCGGTCAGTTCCTTGTCCAAATCCACACGGCTGTCTTTATTGATGTCGAACGTTTCAAAAACGTCTGGATTGACTATGTTGTCTTCTACGTAGAACTCTTTCTCAGACACAAATCCATCTTGATTTGCATCTAGCGAAGACAGGAGTCCGCTCAACACTCTCTTCGACTTGGTTAGCGTATCAGGCAAAATTTCATCGAAACTCAGACGACCGTCCTTGTTCGTGTCAAGGTCATCGAAGCTCTTCCTGGCCGCTGCTTCCGCCAAAATTATGTCGTCATCAGCAATGCATTGATGCAAAGAAGCAATGCAAGTGAAGAGTAGTGCTAGGTTGAGAATGGATGACATTTGGAGACTGTTTTATTAAAAAAAAATATATATACTTATATATTTAATATATAAATATATTTATACTGTTGGAATAGTTTCCGAATTTTGCTCTTTTTTTTCAATTTTGTAAAAGTTTCCATCAAATGTAATTATAGAAGGCCAGAGTAACCCTGCTGATTATATGCAAGGACTTTCAAAAGTAAGTTGTTAAATCACGTTTAACTAATTCTGATAAGTGTGTTTTGAATTTGTTTTTAGCAAAATTTGGAGTTCAGAGTTTACAAAACACCAAATGCATGTCAACCTTCATTTTCAAATGTGAATTATAGCTAATTGTTAAACACAATAAAAGAGTACTGAAACTACTCTGTTGAAAACATTTCAAAATCACATCTGGCGATTTCATTACCCTGTTTTTCAACAGAGTAATTAACAAATTAAAATCAGTTTTGTGCAATTTGGGAAAATAATATGTAATTAATGTAACGTTAAACGAAATATTTTAAGAAATGATTTTAAAAAATCACAAATAATTTAAGAATTGCTTGAAAAATTGTTAATCTGAATTAACTTACCGTATTCACAATTTAAGAATTAAAAGTTGAGCATGAGATGGTTTTCAGCCATTTCAAGAAATTTATTAAAAAAACATGTAAAAAAAAAAGAGGGTGCCTATATTTGAACCCGCGATGTTCGAGGTCATAGCAACATCTTCTACCATTAGACCACTGGGTCTCTAGTTGTAAAACATCGTAAAATATTTGATGAAGTAGATGTCTGACGACCAACCATCAACTGCGTTTTATATACAGTAATATTATCTCAAAAGATGTAGGTACAAAATTATAATTATTTCTATACATTGAAACATTATTTGTTTGTGTTCATACTTAGAAGTTGAATAAATTTATCATTTGGAAATTCTCATAACAACATTTACGATAACTTTAGATAAATTGATTAATTGGGTTGACATTTCTTAAGAAATTTTGGATTTTATATATAACAGAGAAATTTTGAAAAATGAACAAAAAACTTACCGATGTCTAATTTCAGAAATTATGGGCCTTTAATTTGTCTTGGTTAGATGAATACTTGCGCTGAAGTTTTTCCTTCAGTTTTTAAGCATTTTTATCGAGAATTTAGGTCGTTACCTAATACGGCTTTAATGCTTTTGATTTGAAAATATAATTGAATCTGAATGCTCTACTGAATTCATAATTTGATAATTTGTTTATATTAATATTCCATTGCTTTCATGATGGTTTACAAACGGTTTAAAATATTTGTTAACGCACGCAACACTTAAATTGTCGTTAACTTGATGTGATTGTCAATTTTCTTTCCTAATTTTCAACAGTAAAGGACAAAATAAAATACAGTTTAATAAAATAGCAGGAATTTAGATAAATATTTAATTCATGGCATTTGACTCCGATAATTTTTATATATAAATTTTCTCAATACAATTCGTTACGTACTTGTATTACGTATTACAAAAACTATTGCTAAAGTAAAATTCCAGAATAATTGTAACTCTTCAAAATTCAACAACTAAATTCGTTTGAGATATTATTGAATATATTTAATCATCTCCTCAATTAGCTAAAATTTTCTAGTTTGACTCATAAATAACTCATGAATTAAAAAAAAAGCTTCTTCTTAAATACTATATTTAATTTTGCATCATTAAATGTAATATCATTTCCACAGTGTGAATGACTTCTTAGTTAAATCTATTCAATCTCAAGGCCTTATAAAATAAATTTTTGGACTTTTAAATATTTCGATACGTTCGGCCTCAACGTGGTGTTTTTGTAAGCTTAATTATTTTTATTTTATTAATATTGTCCACGCTTTATTGCTGCTTGTCTTTGAAGCTTAAATTTAAAATTAGAATTTGAAATTCCACTTGGCGCCTTTTTTCTTTTTTTCTGAAATCCCCTGAACAAAGGTCAGATTCCCCAACTTTGGAATTTTGGGCGTCGCATTGTTTCCTCTTGTGTTAAGGACCCGCCTATGAATATATAAAACACGATGAAAAATTCCAGGAATTCTTCTTTAAATGAAGCATGCTCAATTCCGAAACTTTTACAAAAAAAAATGTTACAACAAAAATTGAAAAAAAAAATTATCTTAAAATTTACAATGCAATCCGACTTACACTTACAATCAATTACAATAAATCTAACCAAATATAAACAATAAACAAAAATCTGACACAATTGTTCAATTCACAATTTCGATTTAAGAACAGAAAAAATCCATAGCAATTATTTGCGTTTTTCGAAAAAAAAAAAAAACGTTCTTTTGCATGCGATTTAACTAACTGACAAATCTATCATTTTATTGACCCTCTAATTGTCAAGAAACTTCGCATTAAGTTTTAGATGTTTGATATTTTTGGCCATTTGAAGTCAACTTTGATCTCAAAAAGTTCAAGGAACCGTTAAAATAAAAATTTCATCACTAAAACACTTGCACACACAAATTGCACACCACCACTCAAAATTAAACGCTTAACACACATTATCACAGCATAACACGAGGTCACGAGTTCACGAGGCATGGCACAAAAAGAGCGCGGCATTTGAATTGAGCGTCATCAAAGGTGCATAAAGTTTTAGCAAAATGAGAAAAGGCGGGATTTTGCTAATTTAAAATGAAAAGAAAGATCCGGATGATGATTTAATGACCAAGTCCACTTTTAATTGAGTTTTAAATTTAATTGAAGTTAAGAATTGCCTTAATTGTAATGTTAAATGCAAAGATGAAAAAATCCTTTTTTTTTACTGTATGCAAGTGCAGAGTCCCCCGCAGCCAATTTGTGCAATGCTCCTCTTATCACCCTCTTTGCGTTAACCTTGAGTTTCAAAACGAGTCAAACGGCCTTTTTTCTATATGTGAAATTGCTATAGGGTAACGTGGAAGCACGACTCCTCTTTTTCAAGTCATTTGGAGTCATTTAGTTGCGCCTAGACAGCTGGAGCCCTCCTCGCTTTTTAGTAGAACTTCAGTTAACTAATTAACTTAACATCACTTTTAGTTAATCATCAAAGTTAACTGCAGTTAACGATGGGTGAATCGAAGATATTCATCGGCGGTTTGTCCTGGGGAACAACGAGTGAAACGCTGAAGGAGAAGTTTTCCAATTATGGAAACGTCGAGGAGGCGGTCGTGACCCTGGATAGAGAAACCGGGAGGTCACGTGGATTCGGGTTTGTCAAGGTAACGCATGCTTTTGTTAATTAACATGAAATGTACTAATAATTGATACAAGTTAACAATTAACAAAAATTCATTCCTTTAATTATCACTATCGGCTTAATTGTAATTAAGATGAGTAGAAATATCATACTAAATGTATCAAATGTAGTTTGGCTGATGTTAAGTTAATTTATTGTTTATTTAAACCGGTTAGTTACAGGTTAGTTACGCTAGTTGCAATCATTAAAAGTTAATTATTTTCAATTTTCAGTTCGAAACCAATGCCGAGGCCCAGGCAGCCATCGATGGCATGAACGACCAGGAACTTGATGGGAGGAGAGTTCGGGTGAACATGGCCAATGCGAGGGGCGGCGGTGGCGGTGGAGGAGGCGGGTATCAAGGTGGCGGCGGTGGTGGCTACCGAGGTGGCGGCGGTTATCAAGGCGGCGGTGGCGGATACCAAGGCGGCGGCGGCGGCGGTTATCGAGGCGGTGATGGCGGTGGAGGCGACGGCGGTGGAGGCCGATATGGTTATTAACTAAGATTCCCTCAAGCGAAAAAAGTTATATAATAATAAACACTTACTTTGTAACGCTTTGAATTGAGGAGGTAATACAGAATATTCCAATTTTTCCAACTGCCTTAAAATATGCCTTATCTAAACTCAAACCTAAATTTACTAAGTTCACTGTTCTGCTATCTAATACAAATTACCTGTTATCCACTGTAAAATCATTGTTATCCAAAATTTCAACTTTGTTCTATACTGTAAACTTTCTCATTTTGATATCCACTGTCAGTAAAGTGGCTGAATTTGCTAAATGACTTCTTGTAATTAGTTACGGTTTTGCTTAAGTTGCAATTTTATTATTATCTTACGTTTTGCTTAATTTTGGTTTTAGATTTTCCAGGAGGGCTAATGCATTGGTTAATTAGCTATTTATTCAAAATTATAGCATTGGGGGTGTTCATTGACAAAGTGAGAAAAATAAGTCACTTAAATTGTAGTGGGAAAAAGTAGTGAGCGAATCACAGGTGTACATTTGGAATCGAACGAACCTTTAGGGTTCGCAGTCACGAATCATACCGAATACTAGGTACGAATTGATTCGGTTCGCTGCACCAACTTTTTTGAGGATACGGTCCGGCACGGTTTGCAAGGAAATTTTTGGGCTGGAGGGTTCAAAAGATGCGGAGTTCGGCGAACCCTTCCCATAACAGGATGTGTTAAATCGAACCCTAGCGAACCCGGATCGAGGGTTTGCTTTATTTATGCTAATTTGGTGGGTTCGATTCGGTTCGGTTCAACGTACCTGTAGGTACGGTACGGTTCGATTCGCTAATATTATGGAGGATTCGGAGTTCGCTATGGAAGGTTCGGCGAACCCAAATGTACACCTGTGGAGCGAATGAACACTTCATTGTTTTTTCGTTTTTTCTCTCAAATCCGTCAGCTGATGTTTGTTTACATTTGTGCCATAATGCGTTCCTTAAACTTTCTTAAACTTACGAATGCTAATTAAAGGCGATAGAAAACGATTAGTTGAATACGCACGCACTGCATTCATTAACAATTTAATTTGCTATTTATTTAAGACATAATTAGGTAAAACAAGTTAACGGTTAAAACAATGGCCAACTAAGTTTAGGTTGCGTATTTTTTTCTAATTCAGATTTGTTCGTTGTGGGGAATCCCCGAGTCCTTGTGGGGACTTGGCCTAAAAATTAGCATAATTGTTTACAATTAATTCCAATTAGTTAATTTCAATTAACTAATGGAAAATTGTCTTGCATTTCTTGAAGGCTCTTATCCTTCTAGAAAGACACGTTGTCCTCCACTCTCCCATGCGGAAGGCTCCGGTGATTATCCATGCCGAGAACTGAAAAGTAATTAGATTATCCATTAACCAACCTATTACCACAATTAAAATCTCAATTAACTAAACTCAATTAGGTAACGTTCCTTCTTAATTGAGGTTCAAGCGATCTCCTTTCCAATATTACAATCGATTTAAGTCAGTTCAAAATAGTGTATAACCTCTTGACCCCATGACTTGTGTATTTATACTTAATTGCACTTGACCCAGACAATGCGGCGCCAATTAGCAGTTATCCATGACGTATGTCAACTTACTTTGAACGGATCCTTCTTGCTATCCAAAGCTTTTGGAATACCGACGCCCGGTGTCAATTAACTCGACCTTTGACATGTGACTCCGATTCCGAACATAACGGAAGGTTAATTAAGTTAAAAGTTAATCGACCTCACTTAGTAGTAGAACGATTAATAATTAATTAGTCCTTGGGAGACGATGCCATTTGAAACAGTTCCGACTACGGTTCGTGGTTCGTTCCAATCGTCTGTAATTGATAAGCAAATTAGCAAAAAAAAAACATGCATAACTAAAGTTAGCCTTCACATGAAAGGCCGTGGCTAGCTAATGGTCATCGCTCAAATTTAGATAATTACTAACTTTTTAGTAGCTATATTTTAGTAGTGCTAATTGATTGATCGTTTTCCATTTTAAAATAGAAGTACTAGCACGGCGCTGCCCCTAGGGGGCGGGGCGCCCATGGCGCCAGCCCTTCGGGAACGGCGAATGCAGTCAAAATGAATCACTAAAAGTCATTAACATGGAGCCTTATCAACAAATTCATTTGCATTTTGCTAGCTAAAGCCCTTCGAAAAATCAAAATATCTACAACGGTGAAGTTTCACGATTTTCGCGATTCCCTTGCTGAAGGCTGCTGACTTTGGCGCTCTACTAACAGGTTTATGGTTAGGTTTAGCGTCGAGCGGAGTGCATCGAGCTCCGAGCTTTACTCCATTCCATACGCTTGAATTATAAACAAGCGACATAGGTGCAGTAAACACAAATACTCGCTCATAAGCTTCTTTCTTGGTAGTAATATCAAAGCATTTGAGTTTTATAAAAAAAAAAAGGATATATCACTTATAAGAAAATGTAAAAGATTTATTTATAAAGCATTTTTATCTGCGTTCTTAGTTTGGTTTTCCTTTAAATCGGTGTTGGAATTCGATTTGAAAACAATCATTAAGGTAAAATATCTTTGAATGTTGTCAAATGCGTTGGTTTTTCTTTTAAACGCAAATGAAATTACTGTTGTCAAGCATACGGTGTTTAAACAACTATTAAATGCTAACAAAATTACTGACATTTTGTTTTAAAACAATTATAAATTGGTTAAAATTACTGACATTTTGTATTAAAACAACTATTAAATGTAAATAACGTTACTGACATTTTGTGTCAGAACAATTATTAAATGTAAATCAACTTAACTATTGTTTTAAAAGCAATTATTAATTTTGTGGACTCATGGTGTGACATACGCTCTTTGTTTTATGTGGAGAGTTTGATAAAAGCTGTGTTCTGCTGAGCGACTGGGGAAGAGATGGAAGTAATGGCAAGGCACTCGGAGGGTCAAAGGGGAACCTAAAATGGGAAAATAGAAGGGGATCAGGGGGACTGACAAACTTATATGCTAAGAACCTGCCTCAACTCAGGAGCACTGGTATAACGACAGGACCAGAAAGCCACTACTTTTATTGTAGAAATAAAACGGAAAAACAAAAACAGAAATGATGAATTGGTGAGAGAGTGACGACGACGACTGACGAGGCTCTTCCATGCTGCCTCCTGAAATGCGTCTCATCCAGAGTTCTCTGCAGCAAGAAAAGTATCTGGGAGAGATACAGGGCGTGATACAAAGTGGCATGGTGAAGCTCCTCCCCTTCATTGGAGTCCGGTGAGCCCTAGAGTGGTCTTGGACACATTGGAGTGGAGGGGATGACGCTAAGGGGATAAGGGTCCTTGTAACCCTTCATAGTGTATTAGTTGTGAAGTGGTGTAATAGCTACTTTATCGGAATGGGCTGTGTCCGTCCGTCTGTCCGTCTTGTTACGCCATAACGCTTGAACGTGTTAACCTTTTTAAAATTTATTTGCGGCAAAAAGTTATGGTGATCAAAACTAGTCGCGTTAGAAGATGAGTAATAGAGGTCTTGTAGAGTATTGGATTCTCCACCTAAGCAACGTTTCCCTTATCTTTATCTGTGTTTAGGCTAAAGGTTGTGGGATTGCAGAGCATTAGTGAGTTGTTGAGCCTCTCTTGGTATAAGAGCCACCATGGCCTAGTGGTAAACACTAGCAACCTTACCTTTTGCTCTGCTCGGGATCGAATCCCGGTCCACCCCTTTTTTCCCACAACCCCACAAGGTCAATCGCTTGTAGTTAGTATTAGCGAAATGTAGTTTAGCGTTAGTTAATTAGCATAAAGTTACTGCAGAGTCGAATTTTACTGTTTTGGATTTAAGTTAGGAGGATTTCTGTTCTTTTTTCCGATGGCACGGGGCTTTATAAGCAGCCCTGTTCCCATCGCTGAGTCTAGGCTGGTACCATTAGTGCCATTTGAAATCCTATCGTGTGATTTCCATACCCAATAACCGTGTAAATTAATTACAAAAATACGGGCATACAGAGTCAGAAGCATTACATATCCTTCAGGGGAAATACCATAGCGAATACTTTTTTATGGCTTATTGGGGGAACTTAAACCCCGGTTTATAGGATGGCTAGTTTTGAGAAACAGTCCCTCTAACCACTAGCCCAACTCTGCCACCAATATAATATGTTGCAATTAGCAAATAGATTTAAGTGATTCAAACAAATAGTAATTTTAATAAAATATGCATCCTCAAGCATATCCTTCTTGACGCATCTAGTAACAAATTGAATTTTTTGACGTCTGGGGCATTTTGCTAAACAAATTGAGATAACGTTAATTACTACAAGTCTATAACTTAAACAATAAGCTTAATTGCTTAATATAAAATTATTGTAATTGAGCAACAACTCTAGTGTCGCATTTGCTTCTTATAATACACGATATTAACCGAGCCCAAAATCCCATCGAATTTGTTTAGACTTCATTTATTTGTTTCAGTTTGTTTATTAGTAGACATGATAATTAGGGATATGCCGTTATGCTAAACATACAAGACCATGCATTCAAATTCTGAATTCTGTATCATGACCTTTTCAGTACATTACACATGGGAAATTTGAATAATAAGGAGAAATTAAAGTTTTTCTGACACGCCATGGTCTATGTACTGGAGACTAGTCATTCCCTGAGCTTAGGCGACGACGGAGTTTGTATGATGTATCTCGCAATCCTGTACATTTCATTTATTTACTGCATCATTACGACTTGCAAATGTATCTACTTAAATTTGGACGTTTTCCTTACGCATTCGGAACATTGTTTTACACAATTAATTGTTTTAAACGAATCCATTGACTTGGTTTCCGATAAGTATCCGGTTGCAGTTGGCAACCCGACTCTTTTTCGTTCAAAGCTTCCTCCAAGTTGTCAACCAAACATTAACTTAACAGGCACAGTCAACAACACTAAAACAGGCGTTTGCGACTTTGTGCAAAGGAATTTCTTCATGAAGCAAATACGCTGCCTTTCTGTGCTTTTAGTTTATACTAAAGAAGCCTTTGAAATTTACTACACTTATCGGTATTTGTATGAAAGGTGGAGCAATATTGTATTCTTTGATTGGTTCATGCACGTAAAAAGCATGAGATCTGGCCAAAATCCTGTAGAAGTTGATGAAATGAGTATTTTCCCTTCAAACATATTCTTAAGTGCTCTAGTCTCTCCCACATCATTCTCGTGGGGTAAGCATTAAAAACAAACAAATTTGTACGTGAAACTTCTACTTTATGATTTTAGCCTATAAAACTGAAAATGAAAACAGAAGCAAAGCAAACACAAACGACGAACAGGCATATATTAAATTTTTTACTTAATATGTTAGTTATAACCTAATAACTACCATACCTATACTAATATATACATAAATATAATACATGTATGTTTGTAACAGGGAGCCCACTACCTATTTGTTAGGATAGTGAGACTCACGCCGAGCATTCGCGAAAACGGCATATTTCGGTCACTGCTAATGGAAAACAGTGTTGTTTTCTGGGCGGATCGAGATACCCAGGCACACATAAATGCATGCCTATGGTAAGATTCGATCTCCGGCACATAGAGGAGAGAGACTGATGCTTTAACCTCTCGGGCAACTCCGATCCCACATATAATTATTATAGGTATAATTAGATAGGTATAGATTAATAGGTGTAATTAGATATAGGAATAGGTTATACAGTGGTTTATAAATCATAGTATTTAAATGGGCGTAATTTGGTTAACAATGGACAAGGTCAACAAGGGAGAGGGCAGGAATATAGAAAGGACTCGTTAACATACATACGTGTATGAAAATGAGGATATTTTCTGAATTGCCTTGAGGCTACTGCGAAACCATATTTGATCATATCCATATTCTCTGATTGTTCAGCCTATGCACAAAGATATGAGCAAAGAAAAGGTCAAATGCTAGGTAAATTTTTAAGAGAACCATTTTTGGCAGCTCATAAGGGATTCGAACCTACGTTTTCAGACTGGCTAGTTGAGAAAGACAAGTCCTTACCCACTACGCCGAACACGGATGACTAAACAATAATATGCAACGTTTAGGACAATAAACATGGAAATTCTAACACAATTAATATTTCTAGATTGTGGCAAACAAAAATTTTGGAGGGGTATCGACCATTTCTTTGAAATGTACCCGGTTGTTGTGTATATGCTTCGAGTTTCAAATCATCACCTGCTAATTGGTTCTGCGTACCTGAACATCACGTGTTACGCAAGGGGATGGCTGCCAGCTGTCTCACTTAACACTTCCAGTGGTCGTGGAGGTAACTATGTAAAAATCTATTGTGGAAATGCATATTACTGTAAAGTAAATACCAAAGTTCCTAACACAATTATTTGTTTGTTTGTAAGGAATTACCAAACATGAGATAATGTCAATAGTGACAAAGACTTTCAAGTCAAGTATTCATTTGCTCATATACATACGTGTGGCTGAAAACTCAGAAGAATTGAAGTACGGGAAAATTTTAGCTGACTTTTTGTGTAGTGGATTCAATTACAGCGTACCAGATATAAACAGAATTATTTTGCAACCGCAACCACGATATAAACTTGTTGTTAAGTACAATGTCATCAACAAAGTTTACGTTGCCAGTTCAACAGATATATTTCTACCAATTAAAGCAATGTCGTATTCTGTTGTTACATGTGACGGACTGCAGAAGGAATTGGGCCTTCATACCTACGCAGGTCCCTTTCAAGGGTCTGTTTGGATGGTAGCTATATGCTTTCTAGGAGGCGCATCAGTGCTGCATGACCTTGTTTTTCGCAAACAGAAAAATATCCACTCTGCCCTACTTCTTTTGGTTTCGAATTTGCTTTTTCAGTCTTTCAAGATATGTGAAAATTTTGAAAATATGCCTGCATTTAGAGCAGCATTTGGACCATTTCTACTCATGGCTGTTGTTCTCACAAATGCATATAATGGTTTCGTTACAACCAACCTAATAAAACCGTTTGATTTTCTTGGAATCGATTCAGTTCAAGAAATATTGGCCGGAAATTTCCATATTTACTTTGAACCAGTTAAAGTTTCTGCACAAATGTACTATAACTGCTGCAATACGTATTTGGATGGTTGCAACAAAGAAATTTTGATTCACTCTTTGATTGGGGAAAATTATGGTATTCCCTTTATTGCCATGGGGCTGTTTAATACCGTGAGAAAAGTGCAACTCATCGAATTATTAGACACTCTCAATAATAGTATCCAACATATAACTGATTCAGAAGTTTTTGAATATCACGCCACAAAGTCCGATAAAACACTTCTACGCCTCCTAAAACTCTTGCATCCACCTCCGTGCCATGCACAAGATAATATCCAAAAGGCTGTTTTATCTCAAATAACTAAGTGCGAGAACAGCGCTTACGTTCTATTAAAAACCGATAGTGAAAACTTGCTGTTGAAAGGACGATTGGATAGTAGATATTCCAAAATTTACAAGCTGCCGTACGAGGAAATTGAAGAAATTATCCCAAGCAATTTAGTAGGGTTTAATGTTTACGATACTCAGTCGTTCAAATACATTTTCAGCAAGCCAATTTTCGCATTTGTGGAATCTGGTGTTTATGAATTTATCCACTCGGTACACTTACGTAATGAGACTCGTAAGATTTATAGGGAATCACGTGCGGTCAAAGCTCCGGAAGCAGTAAAGCGACTGAGCCTAGAGACGAAAGCAGGAATCGTCTTCTTGGTGTATTTGCTTACTATTCCAATTGCACTGCTTTGCATTTCTAGTGAAATTTATCATTCAAAAAGCAAAGTTAAAAAAATCTTTCAGCTATCGAACAGATATTGGAGAAAAGCGATAGCGCTTGTTCGTGCTATCTGGTACTGGACTCGGAATGCTTTGGAGAGGGTGAAAAAATATTACAAGTTTTTGCGTGGTGAAGAACTAATATTTTGAAAATGGTCCGGGCTGTGGAGGTTTGGTTGGAGCTGCGGGAATGTGAAGGTTATTTATAATGTATATTCTGAATTCGAAAAAATTAAAACGATAAAACTTCGTAAATATAAAAATTTTCTATTAAAAACATAATTCTCTACTACTATATATGAAACAGAGTTGACAAAAGACAAAACCAACTTTTTTCTGTTCATACATAACTACGTCCGATTGTCCCAATGGTTAGAAGCGCCACTATAAATTCGAACACCAAAGTCGGTCGGTTCGAATCCTACCAAGTTTAATTTTTTTTTTACTTTTTTTTTCAATACACTTTTAAATGACTGAAGAACTTTGTTTTAATGATTCAGTCAATTCCCTAATTGTGATTTTCATTAGTTATGATTAATGGGTCGAACAACAGGAAATAAGTTTAAGATTCATTTTCTTGAATGAATTTTCATAATATTGTTGCAATTAGCAGTTTGTAATTTGAAAGTGCACAGCTACCTTCCAGGAAAAGTTCATTTTCGTTTTCCCTAATTAAACAGACTTAAGGATTTCCAAGTAGTAATGTTTTTCATAGTTAGTGCATTTCCATGAACAATTCAGGCCACCACTTAGGTACTGTATGACCAATTTAGTGTGGCCTTATGTGGTATATATAGCTGAATTTGTATAAGTTGGAAGTTTAGTGTCATAAAAATCCAAAGTTTTAGCTTCAAAATGGCTGGGAAAATGGTTCGTTTTAAGCGATAATATTAATATTAAATACCTTCACGCTGAATAAATTAATTTTCGGTTTTATTTCTAGTTTGCCACAATTTTCTACATATTTTGCTATACCATTCTTTTGACTTCGTTTGTCAATGACGCGAATGCCCTTGAATTAGTCAAGAATTTGTTGTGGCAAAAGGGAGATTCGAGAATTCCAACGGGAAAGTTTTCGTTTGGCCCTCGTTGACCACAATTAGCAATTTAGATTATTTCATATAAGTTATAGTACATATCTATCAACCACACATACACAAAATGAAGATGTGCATTTATTTCATATGATTCGATTTTAATTTACCATTAAATTACATTAAATAATTTGCACAGCATCAGTGCACAATTTTACTGTTTTGGATTTTTTTGAAAGTATTATAAAACCCTTTGATGTAAAATTTTCAAATTCAAACTATTTATTTTTTTTTTACACAAAAAATTATACAATAAAAATATTCAAATTAATCCGAGCAACTTAACAATGTTTAGTAGATTGAAGTATTAAATATATTTACTAATTAATTAACATCCTTACGTACTCATTTAAACTGATTGAATGTAACAAGCATAAAAACAATTCCGTTTACTACATTATCGAAAAGTGCTAAGTTTGCTTTACTTTCCATGAAATAAAAGTTGCCAACTTTACATCTAACAAGCGGAAGTGATTTCAGAACTCGCATTAATTCATAATTAGTTAAGTTTCGATACGCCTGACTATTGAGTTGTTTTCTTGTTTCAACAAGAAATTTTGTTGACAGTTTGTACATTTGTGACATAAGATTTGCCGATGGCATAATAATTGTAAGCACAGTAACTAAATAGGAAACAAAAATTGAGTACAAGTACAAATTGAACGAGTTCCTTAAATTAAAGACAATAAATGCAGCATTCAGTACTTCTGATACAATTAGAAACTTGCATGTTGGTACAAATATTTTACCGAAAGCAATATTCTGAAGCTCGTTAATCAAATAAATTGAACGATATATGGAAAACTGGTTTCGTATTCGTATGACCGACCATTCCTGTAACCTTCGGTTCTGAGTTATTTGATCACTATATCAAAAATAGCACTAAAATTTATACGCATTAATGATATTTAATTTGTCTTACCATGCCGTCCTCATCCAGTACTTCATACTTATAAAGTAGATCATGAAGCACACAAATGTTGAATTACAGTTGACGAAAATATCCATAATGTATATGGCGAAACATACTACAATTATCAAGGTGTATACGAAGCCATGAAAAACATCTCTGTTAATTACCAGAAATTGACAGCCTGCCGATACAATAGCAATATTTACAACAACGAGAATACAGAAGAATATTCGTTCCCTTTGTTTGTTATTAATAAATCTGCCTCTACCCAATGACTTTCCTGTATAAACGGATTCAAAGCAAAATGTAGATGATATTTGGATATCTTAGGGGTTACATGTCAATACCGAGAAAACCTAAACCGAGAAAACCAAAACCGAGAAAACCAAAACTGAGAAACCAAAACCGAGAATGGCCATAAGCATAACATGGGGTTTCTCGGTTTTGGTTTTCTCGGTTTTGGTAGTTCTTGGTCTAGGTTTCTCGGTTTTGGTTTTCTCGGTATTGACCTGATACCATCTTAGGAAGCGTTTATTTTGAATGTTTCGTACCAAGATTAAAATTCATATACAGAACCTCATTGAGCAACTGAACAAATTCTTCCGAATAAGTCCAATTCGTGCTTTTCATTGGTAAGTTAGCAGCACTTGATATAAGGACAAAAATATTGACAAATGCAAATGAGTCGAGATTTTTCAATTGGAAATGGATTCTAGATGCAAGGGAGACGCAGCCAAGGATCGAAATGGTCCAGGTAATTTGAGACCAAAATGTTCTTAATTTCGATTGAATGAGCACAACCTTCCCATTTTCGTATGTCCACGTAACAAATTTAAGCGCAGAAATAAATGCGAAAATTGTGTTGAAAAGTTTATACTCATTGAAGGTCAACATTGTAAAGACTGCAACACAAGGCTTATTGAGAAAGGAAAATGAATTTACTTTTTATATGCAAAGATAAGTTGTGTATTGTCAAATCAATTAGTGCAATTAACTCTACCACATACATGCTTTTATCAAATTCACTTTTCGAAACAAATAGAACCATTTTGAGCTTAGATCGTATCTGATAATTGCCTAATGTGGCGATACTCGCCACTTTACCCCTTAATGACCCCTACCCCTTAAGTAACGCTTAGCGTCACTTGTCCCTAACGGTTGCTTCTCCGCGCCGCTCTGTGTCCACTCCACGGACCAGAGACGGAACGCCCATTGCCCCTCCCCTTGTCACATTTTGGTCAATTGTGCCATGTGGCACAACCACCATTTCCCGATTCCCGTTCCTGGCCACGAGGGAAGAGAAGACACCAAGAAGAGGACACAGGAGAGGCACCAGTCACGTCCCAGACT
>VYYI01000723.1:0-26646 GCA_021029175.1 Bilobella aurantiaca
TTTTCAATTAGTTTTTATAACCACGGCGTACGGTCCGCCTGCGACTGGCGCTACTGGCGGTTTCCTACAGCTACGATTAATTATTAAGTTGTTTACTTATTACACTCTCGGCGTCCTTAAAAAGCGATAAGCAATTGCTAGTATGGTATTAACAAAATTCCATCCAAGCACAGGAGGACCTCAATTTTAATTTCAGGAGCCTCCTGTGCCTTGACCGGCTTGTTTGGCTTGTCTTAACTAAAATGATACACAACTCTAGGTTTATTTGTGTTACCATTTCTTACTACCTTGCCATTTGTCACGCACTCGTGTTTTTGATATATGAGAATATTTTTTTAAAGAATTCGATATCCAGCTATCCACCAATACCATCACGAATACCAACCAGCTTCATGCCACGATTTTCATAAAAGAGCTTGACAACAGTTTGTTTCTGTTCAATCGTGTACTGGACCATTTCCCTAAAATTTAAAATTTGATGAACTAACATCCTAAATTAAAAGAATTAAAGTAACCTCAGTTCTTACCTGAACGCTGTTACAAGTGGATTAACAGCTGACTGAGTCGACAGAAGTAATTAATGTTTGTTAATTATCAAGTAAATGACGTTACTCAAACCAAGATACCAAAAACAATTAATTGAGAAATAATAAAGACAAGTTGAGTTTGACAGTTGAATTTTTGGGCGGGTGAGTTTCTTGCCGCGCTCTTTGCCTCCAAAAAGTGAGCGTCCGCTTTCTCTGGTGAAAGTTAAGCGCATTTCTGATGCCCCTCACGGTAGAAGGAACGCCCCACACTAGTTTAAACATTTCTGGAAATGTCTGATTTTTAAAACTAAAAAAAAAATCACAAAAACTATTTCAAGCTTCACTTATTACTCAGGGGCTCTTCCAAGGAATCTGAAGTGATCCTCTTTTTCCGCTTAATTGTATTACGTAAAAGTATAAAATAAGACTCAAGTAAATATTTAGTTAAATACTTATACTTATGGTATAAATATTTATTGTAATTGTAATACTGCTTGAAAAGCTTCAGTATCCAGGAACTGGAAAGTTTTCTAAAAATTTCAATTTGTTTGTGCAGATTGCTTGCCTTGTTTTGAGTAGACGGAGTGAGTAGTTGATTATAGCTTGAGTGTGAGTGAGTGAGTGAGTTTCTATTAAAAGCGTGGCTTCCTCTGTGTTATGCAGTGAAGTGATGAAGAGCTATTCATTTGAGAAAATTATTAAAGTTAATCTGGACGGAGGCTGAAAGGAGTCTGGTAGTTAGATTAAGGGGAAGCATAATACATCAGATAAGCTTATTCAGAGCCACATTATTATATTATAACCGCAAGGAAACTCCCGTCCCTCCAACCACTGCCATTCAATTTAGATTTTATCGAAACGACTCCCACCAAACTTCACTTTCCCACCCAGCCCAAAGGCCCCTTATGCCTCAACCCACCGCTCGGCAGAGAAAGGCAGTCAAAGACTTTCTCCAGGAGAAACTTTGTTATGAAGTGGGCGACAGTGGAGAGGGGCTCCTGCTGTCCAGGCCCTGGACAAACTTCCCAAAACTGACTTAATCTCTCCTTCCAGCCCTCATCACCGCCTTCCTAAGCCACTACTTTCCATCAAACCTCTTCTAATTACTTTAACATCTAATTTCAAAATGGATCCGCAATTTCCCAAATGCAAAAGCCGTCGCAGTGGCTGTGGGAGAGGGGCCCTTTGATCTCCGGTAATTGGACTTGTCATTTCACGCTTCCGACCCCTTCTCAAATGTCCAACTTCCAATTACGGATCACGTCGAAAACAAACTCGAATTGACTCAAGGCCCCATTCCTATTTTTAAACGTTTCTGGTCATTTTGAATTTTTTTTCAAAGTCAAAGCAAAATCGTTTTGAGCTTTGTTTTTTTAAAAAGTCATTCGATGAAGATAGGGACTAAATCCCGTAAACTCGAATCATCATATGCAATAACAATATTATGAAAGCCCCTCTTTCTCGTTATGGCATTTTGAAATGGGAACTAAACGACAGTACTTTCCTATATTTTCTGACTTTTGAACAATTGTCATAACCCGACGTTTGGGAAAAGAGGATGATTTTCCTCTTCAAATCTCCAAACTTTCTCTTTGGGGAAAGTCCTCAAATCCAGTTTCCAAAAGGCCCACTTAATTTTGCTTCTCTAAATTCTAAACCAAAGGGCATACAGGATGGTTCTGGATTTTCTTGGCCAACTTTCTCCCGCTCCAAATGACGCTTAAATGAAATCGCTGGCCAACGAAAGAGCAGGACTCTCATTGTATCACCAAGATTCTGGCTCCCGAATAGAGAAAGTTCCTCATGAATTATTAGGAAAATGATAGAATGTCATAGATAAGGCGCGGCAGAGGAATCGCCTCCGCCTTTTATGATCGACCGCTTCCTAACAAAATAGGAAGAAAAATAGGCGCTCTCCAATTTCCCGGGCCCCTTCCGCCATTGGCCCGCTTATCGGCCACGGCGGTCATTCTTTTCCTTTCTTATTAGAAACCCATAATGGACTTTTTCGGGGGGTACTTATCGGCCCCTTAGCAGTTAGTCTTTGCCATGCCATCAGTCCCTCTTTAACCGAGAAATCATCAACCTGAATCACGGTTCCTGGTCCACGGTCTTTCCTCCTGGCATCCTAAAAATAGGGCGGGAAATTTGAAATTTCGGGAATCCTTGGCCCGAGGTGCCGTGACACGTCTAAATGTCCACTTAATCATAATCCGCAACTTCCCATCAACGGCCGCCGATGCTCCGTCAGCGGTCTAAGTATCCAATCCCCGAATTCGGCGGGATTAGCTCCTTTTCTCATTTATCAATCCACCCCACCAGTGAAAGTGGGAAATGGAAAAAGAAAGTGTCACACTATAATTTAGAAGATAATCTTGGGCGCGTGGTTGCCAAGGGCTTATTGTGGCTTCGTCTCCTCAAACTCCACGGCCTAATTCCCTATTCTTAATGTACCCATAACTTTAAAATTCGGTCCAGGTGACACGCTTCTCCTGGAAGAAGCTTTAGGTTGGGAAGAATTGCCATGTCAACAGACAGGGCTCCGCGTGTCCATGTCCCTGGAAATGAGTATTTATGGTCCATCCGAGTCCCTTTTGAATCCCGATCTGACGAATATCTCTCAACCTTTCCCCATTGGGGTTGTAAATTTACGTAGAAGGAGGCACTTCTCCAACTTTCCATAACTTACATTTCTACAATGGAACTGCTACAAGGACCGGGAAGTGAACTAGCAGTAGCTAGTGGCCAATCGGTTCCAGGTCATTGGAAGCAGAAAAAAAAACGAATTTTTCCACCTTTGTCGATTCATTAAAAAAAAAACTTTACTAAAAATTCGTTTTAATTTCCAATCAAATTTTTTTCCATATCTCCAATATTAAAAGTTAGTAAGTTCATTTTTGGTGTTGAATGGGCCAAATTCTTATTAATTTTCGTTAAACTATATTTAAAATATTTTATTTTACTTCATCTAACCAAATATTATTAAACACAAAGGTAATAAAATATATGACTCTAGTCTAAAATGGAAGAATAGAATGAATTAAGACGCAAAACAAGTCTGCGTTTAATAAAAGTTTTTTTTTTTGAGATTCTAAATTCAAAAAATGTTTCATCGCTTTGGTCAATGGGGAGTAGTGACCAGTCCCCTACTTGAAGGCTATTCATATTGTTTCTTCAAATATTCATAATCCAATTCTGCTGTCTGCAAAAGAGACGAAACTTTTATTTTCCCGCAATTTGAAGAAGTCACTGTTGAATACAAAGATGATGATGGGTGGTCCAGTCCAACACTTTATTTCCTTCTTATCCATTCAAAGCATTTGAAATTACCTCCAAAAGCAATTTATCCAGTAACTTTCACTCATACTTCAATTTAGATTCATGAGAAAGTAAGAAACGATAGTTTTCACCAAGAAGGGTTGAAATTTGAAAACGAAGATTAACTGAAGGAGAAAGCATAGCAAGAGAGATGGAATAAACTCCATGAATCTCACTTTGAGGAAAAACGTTTTGTTATTTTTATTTTCAAAATCCAGAGCACTTATAATTTAACGCCTTGTAATTTCCGATAGGTTTAAATAATAACAACTCAACGAATCGTATATTTACGCAGGTTGAGTATTACCAAGATAATCTCTATCTCTGGCCCATTACAAATTTAAACTACGATTTAAGTAGCTTCCATTTTTTGTTGCTGGGGGATGCTGCGCAACGTTGCAATGCAGGGACAACATTTTTCAATGAAAAAACAACTTGTCCAAAGAGAAAGTTGCTTTCACTCTGCGTTTATAGCCCGGGAACGTTACTCCGAGGCCAGAAACGCATTTGGTTGGTGTGGGGGTGGTAGCATTTGTAGTTTTAGAGACTCAATTAGCTGGCGGAGCGTCGTCGAGTCCTGGTAGAGACGTGATTTAAAGTTTTAATTACTTGGAACGTCGTTTTCTTTTGTTTTGCAGTATCAAGGGAGGGACGTGGTTGGGCATAAACATAGGCTTAACTCGATTTTGAATAGAGAAATTTTAGGGAAATAGAGAGTTTGCAATTCCAGTTTACTTTTCGCCTGGAAAAATTATAGGAGAATGCAAACAAATTTTGTGGAGGTCCAGAAGTTCCAGGAACGATTTCAAAGGAGAAAACCAATTTGAGCAAATAAAGTTTAATCGGATCTAATAACTCCATTTTAGTTGTGATGAGGACATGGCACGTCACAAATGTTCCTCCATTCTCCATCCACCGCCCCTTCCCCATACTAAGCTCAGTTTTGCGTGATCTGAAAACAGAAAAAATTAGCATACGCTTTCTAGTGAAAAAAAAAACTAAATTACCCTAATCCATTTTTCATAGTGCAGAAATAGGAAAAAAATACCACCTTTTAGTTCAGACCAAGGTCATAAAACGATTCAAATTAAAATGTTTATCAAAAATCGCATTTCGGTGAAAGTAGTTTTTTTTTGCCATAATACTATTATTTAACAAAACATTAATAGTATCGATATTTAAGAGAAAGCGAACTAATTCGTTTGCATTTGATTTTTTAAAGTCAAGAACTTTTTTAATTATGCTGAGAGAGGGCGAGCAGAGCATTTTTTCTGCAGTCGAAATATTAATAATAACCAAACCGGATGCGGAAGAATGGACAAATTAAAAAAAAATCAGTTTTTTTGTTCAAAATTTTGAAAACACAAATGTATTTTTGATTTTTTTTAAATATTAAATCTCACAGCTTCTTGCCGATGCTGATGCTGTTGCTGCTGCTTGTAGTTGGGCTCGTCGTTGTTTAGTATTAGGTTTTGATAGTCTTGTTCACAGAGGATGCGGTTATTGAAGATTGCAAAATTTTCTCCAATACAAAATCTGTCAGATAAATGACTCAAATAGTAATCTAAAGAAAAATTGTTACATTTATCATGCGTTTTGGCAGCATAGGGGAGAATCAGCCCGAATTATATGCACCCTCTTCTGCGCGTCCACATTTCAATTTCATTCTTTCGCTTGGTTGCCTCAGTGAGCCCTAATGATGACGTGACTTGAAATGCTTCACTGCCCAATTTGCTTCATTTTCTAACGTGAATGAGACTTAACTGATTTATTATTGTGTATCAATATCGAATTATATTGAGAAAGTTAATTAGATTTCCGAACTCAGCAGCAACCCTTGCTAGCTCAAACGTAATCATTCAATTACAAATAGCCCCTTTTCTGATGTACAGTGGGTTTCAAAAGAGCTGCAGCAAATTGGAATCTCAGAGCTAATGGACCACCAAACCATTTAACTTTCTCTACGAAACTATTTTTAATTCAATTAATTTTAAACCAAACTAAAAGCAAACTCCAAAATCACAATGATTACACACTGTAATAGACTTTATTCAAACCTTCGAACGGTGATTCGACTTTCTCTACAAAACTATTTTTAATTCAATTAATTTTAAACCAAACTAAAAGCAAACTCCAAAATCACAATGATTACACACTGTAATAGACTTTATTCAAACCTTCGAACGGTGATTCGGTTTTCCAAAAAAAAACTTATCATGCACTTGCATTTTTTATTTGCATTGTATTTTGTATGACAATTTTAAAATTGGAAATTAAATTTTTAAAATTGAAATTGAATTTTAAAAATAAAAATATTGGTTTTTTAAGCTTATGATCGTAAATTTTAAGTTTAAACCTTGAACAACGTATCAATGGCAAGAACAAAATGGTGAAAGCCAAAACTGATTTGACTTTTTTTTAAGGTTGCGTTTATTTTTCTATATCTTCCCCTCCACACTTGTTTGTCCACCTCTTTTGTATAGCGTGCATAATTGTTGGTAACGTGTGCCTCCCACGCAATAAAGTGATTTGGAGAAAGTGAAAAAAAGTTAGTTCCAAGAGGAAAATACTTTTTCAAAATACTTTTAGAAATTTTGATGGCATTGGCGACTGACTTCGTAGAACGGGGAAAAGTCAATTCGAGCTTTGCGTCAGGCTCCCTGTGATTTACACTCGGACAAATAGGAGAATGTTGCCTTTATAATTTATCATAGGCGAAGTGGGGTGGTTAGCTTTGCTTATTTTATGGGACTGCTCTTTTATCCCACGCTCCCAGATCTCTGTTCGTGATCTTTTTGGGACAGGGACACGAGGCCAAGTCAACGTAAACGTCCACCGACCAACGCCCGCTTTGTGGCGGAAGGGAAAGTGAGAGAAAGTTCCTTATTAAATATATGCACTTAATCCTCGACGCAAATCCCCTTTTGTGCATCCAGGCACTCGCACACCATTCATTAAATGATAAGTATCAAATTTTCAATTTTAATTTCCATCAAATTTACTTTCACCCCAAGTGCGCCCTTCCGTCATTTCCTGTCGCATCCTCCTTTCTCAACTGCTCCCAAAGATTACTCTGCCCTGATTTTTGAAACTTTTGAATTTTGAATTGGGAAGAATGAAATTAATTTCAAACTAACCTGTGACTACACTGCTGGCAAGCAAAGCACTCCAAATGGTAAATATTTGATCTTGCCCGCATAACCTAATTTCGAAATTAATTACTGAAGACATTCAAATTTTTTGTTAAGTAGTTCATTTAAAATTAAAAAAAATACTTAAGTTGTGAAAGTAACTTACCATTTCAAAGCTTGGAATCACCTGCAAATATAAAACGTGTTTTTTATTTTCGGTTAATTTTGTCGTTCTCATTATAAATAAAAAATTAAAGTGAGAATTAATTTCGTTAAAAAAAAGAATAATCTTGGTAATTTGGTTGTCTTATTTGTAGTTTTTTTTACAAAAAATTCTTCTTTATTTTTAAAATAGAACCGAAAAACATAAAACTTAACCAAACAAGCCCGTGGCTAGACTGGAGGAAATCAGCTTAAAAGATCCTCCTGCTCTAGAGCGGGCTTGTTTGGCTCGTTAGCATAATAATTGCGGGTTTACCTTGCAGCATGCGGCGCAATACCCCGTACTGCCAAATAGACGTAAGTAGTCTCGTTTGCAGAGAATGAGGGACGCTTTCGTGTAGAGCGTATTTCCAATCTCTGCTAAACAACACTGACAACAGGAACATCTTAAACAGGACTCGTGCCAGTACCTCTCGAGGCTCTTCAGAAGGAATCTGTCCAAATATGGGCAAAATTTTGTAGAAAAGAAAGTCAAACTTAAGCCTGACTCCGGTTCTTGAAGTGAGAGTTATGTTTCGGGAGAAAGTAAAATTCCTCATCCTCTAGCAATTGTCACCGATTTGCTCGAGAGGGAGCCAAAACGATACGCATTCGCCTGGAAATTTTGACGTTGGCTGATGAGGTTTCGCTTCTTTTTTGGAGGGAAGCGAATAAGGAAAGCGGTGAAAGTGGTGAAAATTGAATGATAAAGAAAAAAGTGAGTAAATCTTGACAAAGCGAACCTGTCCGTAATTTTCTTCCCACAACCGGCACAGTCCTTTGGAATTTCCATAGTTGCAGCCTCCGATTTCAAGTTCATCATCTCCATGGACTCTGGAAGGAGAAAGTGGGAAGAGGAGATTGAAAACATTTCGTTTAAAAAAAATGCGTTTTCCCGCCGTGACACTTCTCGTCCGGAAAGTACCTTTTGTTAGCAAGACGGTCATTTTGGAGGACAGAATGCTGAAGCGATTTCTTGTCGACCGCAAAAAAGATGGGGACGGAAATAAGTTAGAGGAAAATGGGCAATCTCAATGGGTTGAGCATAATCGATTTGAGAATGAAATTGGAATTTGAGGTCTTTTTTTCCTGACGGTTTTCTTTTTTTTTTTTTTCCAAAAATGGCATTTTGTGTACAATAGCAAAGATTTAATCTGCAAAAGGAGAGAAAGGTATTGCAAAGGGAGGCTTTCGGGAGGGCGTTGAATAGCGTTAAAATTGTTGATGTGCTCAGTGGCACGAGCAGAATTGGGAAAAAGACCAAAACTTTCTCCTTTCTCCAACTTGGATCCTGTCGCTTTTGCTTTAAGCGACGTTGTTTTGCCTTGCCCTGCCGGAGAAAGGTAGAATGAAAAGAAAGGGGAAGTTGCCCATCTATTTGCCTGATAAAAATCAAATTGAGTCAAGGTGACAAAGATTTGCACAGGGCCCAGCCCCTTTCCTCCCTATTTCTATTTCTTAAAAAAATACCTTGTTAAACTTTGGGGCAGATAAGGGCCTCTCCCTTTTTCATTGGAATGACCCGCAGACAATCCAATCCCACCAAAAGTAGACACTCTCCTACCCAATATTTCTATTTTAGACAAATTCAGCACATTTCCGAAACTAAAGGGCTTACAAACTAAACTTTCCAAGGGCCCATAAATTAAAGTCTGCTTTCTCCCTGCTGTAGGCCTTTTTAGACTGCTGTAGCAATTTTTTTTCTTCAAACAATGGCCTTTTAAACAAAAGGTGGCGATAACCGGAGAAAAACTCTAGCTTTCTCTTTAGATGAGTTTCTGAGAATTCACATTTTGTAAAATATTTTTTAGACAAGTTTTCAAACAGGTTGAGCTAATTGTGAGAGCAAATACGAGAATGTTTACAAATGAAAGAGAAAGTTGAGGAGAGGGAGGTTAGAAAGCTTTTGAATTAGGGGTCAGGCGGAACTGTTTGTAGAAGTTAATTACTTGAAATTATTCAAAATTTTGACAGGAATTAAATTCCAAGGGCTTTTCAAACGGAATTCTTTACTCCTTCTTCACAAAGTTGTGAAATTAGAATTGAAGTGGATTTCCCTTTTTTGAATGAATATTCACATAAAGTTCTTATCAAATTAGGGTGGAAATTAAAGTGTATAAACAAAAGTCTCAAAGTTGAGAGGCGCGGGAGAAAGTTGGCCTCTTCTTTTGCAGTGGGAGAGACAAAGGGAAAAGAAAGTTTCCTTCTCTGGAGACAATGGAAAGTCATAAATAAATTATTCCAAAAGTATCATAATTAAGACTTTCATCCTTTTACACAATGAAATAAATAATTCCCTCTTCCTGAATACTTTCCCAGCTAAACGAGGGGAATTTTCGCAGAACCTCCAAACTAATAAGAAAGGGCTCTATTAAGGGTCCTCCTCGGTCATCCTCCAGCATCTACTTCTCCCTCAAAATGCTTAATTACTTTGAAGCTCTTTTTTGCCCAAATACATTAAAATTTAATCCAATTTTCCGCTCACTCAACATCTAAACAGTCATTTTCCGGAAGTGAAATCAGAAAATTACACTCTTTCAGCCAAAAAGCACTCTTAAAGCAGTCTATTTAAAAACAACTTTTAGAAACGAAAAGATGCGGTCTACACAGAACGTTACATACAGCCAGAAAAGCCCGTTCCAGGAAATCCTCCTGTCCAAGGACGGGCTTGGATAAATGTATAAACACTTTGCTGTATGTGCGTAACAATCGCACAAAATCAATTTTCACTTCACCATCTCACTCTTCGCTGGCCTGTCATACATTGAAAAAAAATCCTATGAGAAATCAAATAAGGAAAAAGTTAAATATAAAATAATTATTAAATTTAGGCTTAGGCAAACAAGCCCGTCCTAGAATAGGACGACTCAAAAATAACAATTTGTTCAAATTTAAAAAGGTTAAACTCTGACCAAATTTACAAACCTCCTATCCTTTCGCGGGCTCGTTTAGCTTACTATAAGGGAAGAATAGGAGAAAGTTTGTGTTTAGAAAAACACATTTTCCCTAATGATGGTGACAAGTAAGCCAGGAGAGGCTGGGCAGCAAGGTTTGATTTGAAAGGAAATTTGAAATTTGAGTTTTGTTATGAAGGCGGGTTTGACTGGCTTGTTTGGGCCGGCCTAATGATGTTTTTGAAGATCACCTTGTAGAGAAAGTGGACTGTTTGGAGGAGATGCTGGTGATGAGGGGACGGGTGACTTAGTTGGGAGTCATAACGAACCTCCATCATTCATCCTTAACTTTTACTTTGTAAATAAGAGGGCTAGAGGGGAATTGACAATAAAACGTCCATTCCCAGTCCTCATCATTAAAATTCTGTCGTGGAGAAAGAAGTTTGTGATGGACAGTTGGGGATCCATTTGCAGGATGCTGGCGAGTTGAGATCAAAGCTGACGAGGCAGAAGGATCGGACATGTCCTACTGCAGACTCAGTCAAATTGGGAATATGACACAAATGACGACGGATTTCAACGCCCGCCTCAAAACTTCTATTCAACTTATTTCTGAACATGGAGATTGGCAAGTGAATCAGTTTAATGATACGACGAAGAAACCTGCCAAGGGCCGACGGCCTGGGAAATTAAATTAGAAACTCCAATACGTTATTACCATTCAACCGTCCAAAAGTATTCCAACTAACAAGATCAGCCTCCGAGTTTGTGCTTGATTTCCAAGAAAAACCTAAGCGTCACACACATTCATAAAAATTAAATAAGGAATAAAAGCATCGCCTCATACAATCTTGGAACCAATTAATTTTGCCTTTGCTTGCTCATATTAATATTACAAATAGATGTATCGTTTATGAAAAAAAACATACACTGTAAATTAAATATTTTAAATTCTATTATTCCCAGCATAATTTGTTCACCTAAAAGAAAGAAAAATTTTAGCAGATAAAAGCGAAGAATTAAAAAAAATTCTGAATGCCAGTTTTCTCGATTTTAAAATTTTCACTTTATTACAACAATTTTTACAAATCTAATCCAGTACAAATTATTGATCTTTCATTGAACTAACCCTTCATTTGAAAATTTAAAAGAATCTAAAATATAATTCATGTCTTTACACATTACTCGCACCACTAGCACTCATGGATTACTCTTATTCATGATTAATTTACTGACTTAGAAAACTTTCCTATAAAAATTACCTGATAGATACAATAGCATTGGGAAATTTATATTATGTAACTAAATTTATGAATTTTCAAGAGGCAAATGCAAAAAAAATTGAAGAAGTGCGATTGTAAATCCTCTTTAAAAAAACATAATTTAAAGTTGAATCTACTATGCAATTCAAGATTCATAATATTTTCAAATTAGGTTCAATTCCTCTAGGGAGCCCTTTCATGTCGCCTAAAAATAGGAGAGCCCTTGAAATTCTTTTCCTGGAGAAGATGACTCCCCAGCGACCTTGATTGGCTGGGATATTTTGATTGGCCGTTGGAAGAAAGGAGCGGGAGATTGAAACTAATTAATAATTGGGAATGGGAAGGGATTAGTTGGTGGAGAGCTGGAGTGCGGTTAATTAGCTAGGGTCTGGGAGCTCGCTGGAGAAAGTGCTGGAGAAAGTCTTTGGAATGAAGATCTTCTCATTTGGATCTTTATTCCCGGAATTATTAGTATTTCCCAGAACTCTTAAGGAGACTGTTCCAAGGGCCAATCACGACACGGAATTGAGGGAAGATAATGACATGCAATCAAGGATAGACGACTACAGAATCCCTTATGAGCCTCCCTTCCACTTCAAGAGAAAGCTTTCTCCCCTACTTTCCAACATTCTCACTAATTTAGACAGCTTCAAAGACACGAGTATTTGTCACACTCTTTCGGAAAAAGAAAGTTCCTCAAGACCAATTTTGGCATTACATTTATGGTGGAGTAGTTGAAAGTGGAAGTGACTTACGAGGACTGGGGCCCTTAGCTTCTAAGCGTGAGATTTCCAGTGTGAGAGATTTGTAAGGGGTGAGGGATGAGGGGGATGAAGGGCCTCTTTAGGTTGGAGAGTAGCACGCGACGAAGGGTTTGTTTTGTCGAGGGTAATTTGACATGTCGGCGCTTTCTACTGCCAATAAGGCCCTTATAAGGGTACCACAACCAACCACTCCAGGAAGAACAAGAGCTCTGACTTTCACTGGAAAAGTTTTGTTGTAACTGTTAGAGTATCAGATTCGCCTTTTGACTAAATACTCTCTGATTCTTGGCGCTTGCGTTTCCACTCCACTTTCCCTTTTGATTATGCCACAGCCACATTCTACCCTTCACGAGCTCAAAGGCAAGAGTATAAATGTTTGTTCAAAAACCGACCCTTACTCAACCAATAGAATCTAATCATATTATTTAATATTATTACTTAAGTATACTATTAATAAAATGATTGTAACATTACTATTACACCGTATTATTTATACTGCGCTATTCTTTTGTTTTTAAATCAAAGAAATTGAGAAATCAAGAAATCAAGCAAACGAAGCCAGCCTTTTTACATCTCGAAATGATTTAACCGACCAATTTTGAATACAAATTGGCTATTTTTTAAAACTATAATTCTTAATTTGAGTGTGGCGCCGCGCGTTGAGGTAACCGGTAACGCGAGAAATGTGTCATAAATTGTTACTTTTAACTTTTCTTTCATTCAAAGGCAACAAATACTATACAAACTAACTAATTTTTATAAATAAAAAAAAATACTTACAATACAGCATCTAAATTTAGTAAGTAGGAATTACTATAGTTTTATAAAAGCTTATAAGTCTTTTGCAAAGCTTCGAGTGATGATTTAAAATGATCACAATGTTAATTACAAAAAACAAATAATGTAAAAAAAAAATTAAAGTTATGGATGCGATAATATTGAAGTTGGCTGGACTTGTCAATTTCAAATACTTTTGTATCATGACTGAACGACGATTTTGAAATGAAAGAATGTTGCGATTATGTGGTTGCTGCTTAAAAAAATTTGCACTTTGGGATGCTGTGGGTTGCACAGTAAGATTTTATAAGCGTATGCTTTCCTCGAGTGGACACTGGAGCCTAATGCGAAAGTAAATAAAGCGGCGGAGCGTCTTGAGTGTAGTGATTATGCAGGTTAGTGAAAGCGGGAGAAAGTGGCTTTGAGTGAGATAATGTAGGAAATGCCGAGACGTTGAAGGTAAGCAATTTGAGTTGGTTCAAGAAGAGGGATTGGGCTAAGCCTTACAAGCCGTTTCAAGAACAAGGCTAAGTTAGGGAAGCGAAAGAAAGTGATAAGAGGAAGTGGTGTTAGTTTTTCAAATGATTAGCAGAGCCTTGGTCCTATCTCGAGTACACTTTAGAAGTCAATTACATGGCCTAACAAGGCCTTAACTGCCCACCCACCTTTAACCGCCTTACTTCTCCACGATACACAACTTACGCAGAGCAGAGGTGCTTTTAGGAGAAAAGGTAGTTAAGTGCACTTTGTGATTATTATCACCAACTTTCACTCAAAAATATTCAGGCATTTTCATAACCAAACTAACTCATTACTAATTCTTAGATTCTTCTCGAATTGCACAATAGATAATCAAATGCTCGAAGAAAATAACAAAAAATTTCTAATTTACGAAAAAACTTACATGGAACTTGTACATATCTCAATTTCGAGACTTCGCATTAATTGCAGTGCTTTCAAGTTAAAACAACGCAACGGAAATTCTCATTATTAAAAAATTTACAAACATTTAAAAGCTTAAAATGGATAATACCGATTTCACACAATTTTAGCATCTATGAAAATGTAAAAGTAAAACATTTTTTTGGAATGCTCGTTATAAATCTTATGATTCCACTAACTGTCGTAATTCTCATAATAATCCCTAAATTAAAGAAAAAAAAAACTTTTTCGCTAACAAGAAACCGTGCCGATTTGGGATGCTCCCAATACTTCAAAATAATTAAATAGTACTTAATAAAATTTAGCTACACAATGAAATTCCACCACAACTCAAATGAATTTGAAAAATAATATAAAGAGTTTAAAAAAATGCAACCCGAACGAAAATGATTGTTTTCGAGTAAAACAATGTCAAAAATGTTTTTTTTGTTTCGGAGTACATCATTGTTTTTTTTTCGCCTGTACACGTCCGGGATTTGAAGTTTATCTGAAAGTGGAATTTTGTTGTTCAGTTCAACTGCTTTCTTGTCCGAAAGATGCAGAGATTAAGAAATCACTGTAAGGGGGGATCTTAAGGGTCGCTTTCTCCAGACCCACAATTAACTTCTACTTTCTCCCACTTCCGGGAGGGCACTTCCGTAAGAGGCTAGAGCCAAGAGCCGGAACCGCAGAGGGAAGAAGTTAGTTGCATTAGTTAAAGTTAGGGCTAAAGTGCCTTGGAAGTGGCCTTATTAATACGGAGACGTCAGAAAAGTTGGGCGGCGGGAAGAGGGCATTCTCCTCTTTTTAATTAGGTGCAAAGTTCTGGGATGGTGGCTTTTGTCTTTATCTCCCCTTCTTCCCCCGTCAAAACTACAAAAGGCCTGACAAGAATTCTCCATTAAGTCAGGAGTAATTAGACTTAACTTTCGCACAGACAAAGTGTGAAGTTTGTAATAATAAAGATGGGTGGAGGCTGTATAATTATAATTCTTAACTATCACGTAACGGGAGACGCTCTAAGCCGCTTTTCTCTTTTCACTTTCTCCTACGCAACTCACCCTGAACTTAAAACTCTCCTAATGAGTCGAACCAAACGCCAGACAAAAACAGATATCACCACAGCAAAGCATACCAAAATAACGACGAATCCCTTCCTCAAACTTCGTCCCAATTAATTTCACTTTCAAACAAGGAGGTGTGGAGAAAACTACGAATTTCATGCTTTCGGTATATACTGCTCAATCATTTCGGAAGCGCAGTTAGGTAAGGAGAAAACATAACAGTACTAGAACCGGGTTTTTACAAAGTAGCGAAAGACCAGTTGATACCCTTTCAGAATATTTAGTACCAACCTTTGCCAGTTTTATATTTAAAAAGATATAATATTTTTCAACTTTACGATATATTAGACTCTTATTAGACCCTGTAGGACTCTTGGAGGTCTGGGACATTTGCATTATTCATCTTATGAAAAATTAGAATAAAAAATTTACCCTTAATTTGGGGTCAGACGGACAAATTGTAGAAAATAAAAAACATAAAGTAATTTAATAATTACACTGATTTGGTAGCTTGGTTTGATTTATGTCTAAAAAATGTCCCTAGTAAGAATAGACGGAGGAGGACGAGGCTTGTAATAAATGTGTTGAAGCTACTGTAAAATAAACTTTGAAAATGGTTCTGCGAATAAGAAAAAAGATTTACAACGTATATTTAGAAGTGAATAATGATCTTTCATTTCGGATATTTATCCCTTCTTGATGAAATTGCGGAGAACACTTAAATTCTCGAAGTTGACTTGACTTGACTTTGAAAAGATTTTTTTTTAATTAAATAATATTGACACTCATAATTACGTTTTTTTTTAAATGACAAGAGTGCTTTCTCTTTTTTCCCTAGTAATCAAGGGAGATGGAGAGGTAAAGGGGGGAAGTGAAAGGTCGTGACTCACTTAGCATTAACTTCTTTCTTGACTTAATTAAATGTCACAGACTCCTTTTCCCTGCCTCATTTTCATTGAGGTAATAATCACTTGGCCCTGCCTTTCCCTTATTTTCATAAAGTTGACAAAAAGAAAATAAATTGCCTACCTGTCCCTCCTCGAAGACTTTCCCCACTGAATCTTTTGCCTTGCCATGCATAATTAATGCTCCCCCGGATTCAACATAATTTCCGGCCTCGTGGTGAAAGTAGACAAGAAAAAATAATATAATTACACTTCCAAAATGATTATGGGAGAAAGTTCTTGCTCCAGTAGAGTCCTGTGCCGAGGCTTTGGAAAGTCTCCCTCACGTGTGGCCTCCTCATAAAGTCCCACTTCCTCCGACAGAAGGGAAAAATTCGTAGGACTATTAAAAGCACTTTCACCCGGTGGTTCCACCGAAAACTTAATTATCATCAAGAACTAATTTCCGTTCCCATTCCGCAGGAGGCACGCCTCTGCATCACGCCTCCAGCCAGCGTCAAGAAATGATATTTCTCCTCCCCTAATTTATTCCTAACTTTCTCATAATTACTTAATTGCCTCTCACTTTACTCCATTTCCACCACTTAAGTCCCCGGAACCCACTTTCACCGTCTTAAATTCCAATTCCGGCTTGAATAAATCTACTTCAATGAAGTTTCATGGCGCAGTGCTACAACCGGGAGAAAGGCTTACAGCTTAATACCCACAGAACATTGCTAACTCTTGAAAACGCACAATTTTATAATTTTGAAAAAAAAAGAGTAAATATTAAAAAAGAAAAATGTAAATTAAAAAAAAATTCATTCATATTACAATTACAAGCCATTTCTAAAAAACAATATGGTCAATAGAAATATTCACGAGAGATTTTTTTTCGCAGTTCGATCTGACAGTTCAGAAAATTATTCTAACTTCAATTTTTAAGTGTAAAGCACAAAAGTGTGTGAAAATGTGTGTGTCAACTTCTTGAAACTATTAATACCCGATCATGCAATTGAGACATTGCATTGCAGTGTATGCAGTTGATCGCATCGTTGCATTTTGATTTTTGTTAAGCTTACAATCATGACATAAACGCTCTGTACAAAAGGCTTCCCGTTTTGAACAGCCAAAGGAACTGACGCTGCTTAAAAAAATGCTTTAAAAGACAGAACTTTACACTTTTAGAGAACGACCAGCGCTGACATCACTTGGGAGAAAGCGAAAGTTTTAGAAAGCATTTGTCGGTGAAAGCTGAAAATTCAGCGTAATCGCCATCTGCCGAAAGCAGCGTTTAATTACTAAAAGGTCGCTGTTTACTTTCCTTGAGCTTCACACTGCCTTATCCTTCCCAGTTTGTCAATTTGTCACTAATATTGCGTAAATTAAAGTTGACACAGTTAAGGATAAGGTCTCAAGTGTTTAACATGAGACGCAATTTGCTATAATTTAGATTAAGAGACCACTTCAGAGGCAAATTATTTGCTCGACGATGACGCTAGCATTATTTCCAGAAAAGAGCAATCTTCCGTTACTCCAAGATGTCTTGGCTTTGACACAAAGAAGGTTCAAAGGGCAAACTAAGCGTCAGTTTCAGCGCTTTCTTACCCATATCCATGTCCATGCTATCCGAATCTGACATGGTCGAGGGAATGACCTTTGATGGACCAGTTGACCTCTGGCTGTCACGATAAGGGTCACAGCTATCGCCTGTCACACCACTATCAACTGGTTTTCTTGAAGGGATTTCTTTCAGTCAACTTCTTGAAACGAAATGAAGGCAGAAACTGTGGACGCTTTAAGAAAGATTCTTATGCAAGTCAGTGACCACCTGGAATAATGATCCACATGTGGCCCTCATCTGAGAGCCTCTTCCCAATGCAGCATCCGCACAAGAATGGACCACCACTATTTGCATTGTAAATTCACACGAAAACGTAACAGTAAATCCCACAGAAGTGTTTATTTATGCGATCGAGAGAGAGACTAAAGAAAAAAGAAAAACTAATAGCTAAAGTCGCAAGTTGTGGGAGCCTTGGCATGGTAAGTGGACTTGTCCAGAGGGCCTTTGGACCCTGGATAAGAAACGTTTAGGAGTCCTCCATGAGCTCCTTGTCATAATGAAACTCTCCAAGACCCTTGCCAACGCGCTTCAAATTGGTAATGTGATTCGACAGTTCCTTCATGGACTTCACTTGCTCTTCCAGATATTCAGTTTCCAGGAAATCCGCCAAATGAGGGTCGTTGTTCCGTCCGCTGACGCCGTGGAGGTCCAGAAGCGTCTAAAAATAAAATTGAAAATTTAGGTGGCGGAAAAATATATTCTAATAACTCGATTCACGTTGCTCGAGCATGTTTTTCAGCAGCGTTTTTTTTTTCATGAAAGCCAACCTGATTGACAGTCCTTTCCAGCTCCAAAGCGGCTGTGATAGCCTCAAGTGGACCGGACCATTCGTCACGAGTGGGTTTCGCAATGGGCTGGAGGACGATTCGGCCGCCACGCTTGTTCTGATACTTCATCAATTTTTCAGCGTGCTCGCGTTCCTCGTCGGAGCTCTTCTTGAAGTACTTGTGAAATCCTGGAAGGGCAACGTCTTCTCGGTCGAAGTAATATGCCTAGCGTTTGAAAAATAAGTAGAAAATTAACCTTTAACGTAACTTCAGCGTCGAAACAAGTTCAAAATTAACTTAAACCTAACTTTAACTTTAAAATAAAATTTTAAATAAAGTTTTCCCCTAACTTTAAAGTTCAAATTATACTTTTAACGTAAGTTAAGAGTTCAAGCCAGTTAGAAGACGCCAATGAGGCGTTTTACTCAACTGCACATGCGCAGGACGCTAATGGAGCTTGTAATTAGTTTCTTCAAAATCGCTGAATTTGAAAGTCGTTAATTCGTCCTATCTTTTTTTTTTCGTTTTTTTTTTTTTGAAGAGAATGGAATGTCAAGGCCTGGAAAAATACTGTGATTCTGGAAGCTTACCATGGACATGTAGACGTAGCTGGCATACAACTCCATGTTGATCTGCTTGTTAATGTGAGCTTCACTCTCTTCACTATAATTTTGCCTAACGGTGACCTGTGCCATTGTTCGCTTGATTGTCAGAAGTTGACAGTGTGGACAGTGACTTGCCGTACGACTTTGAATGATGTCCAAATGTAACTGATGGATGGGAAGAAGAAATGGGCTTTGAATAGACTTCAAATGCGACTTGGCCAGAGGGTCTATATCCAAAGACGAGTTGCTCAGATCGCATCTTGGGGTACAGGCACCCGCTCCCCACAGCCCTAAATGTAACTGATGGATGGGCAGAAGAAATGGGCTTTGAATAGACTTCAAATGCGACTTGGCCAGAGGGTCTATATCCAAAGACGAGTTGCTCAGATCGCATCTTGGGGTACAGGCACCCGCTCCCCACAGCCCTACCACAAAGAACAAACACCAAGCGCAAACGGTACATTTCCAGGGAAAGCTAATTGATCTCAAGGACTTAAGTGCCCTCATAAACAAATTCATCGCAATAAAGTCCTGAGGGACGCTTCTTTGGCAAAGGCAAAGGGGATAGGGCTAACACTTTGTCACCAAGGGCAACTCAATTTGATAATGCACCAATTTCAAAAAATATAGCGTCTCGAAAAAGAAAGTTTTGTCAAATTCTTTCAACGGAATTTTCTTTACTTTAAAAGGATACGTGAAATTTAAATGAAAACATTATTAAATTTAATATTATTAAACATATTAAATTGAATATAATTAAATTGAAACGCTTAATTATTACATATTTAATTCTATTTCTGCATTTGGTGAGACGCCAGTCATGCATCAAGTGAAACGCATCTTGTAAATTCTTCTCTTCTCATCAATAGTTTTATTGTTAATTTTATTGAATAAACACTGGAGTGGCATTTAGCTACATTTCAAATCGTTCCTAAAATAAAGTACCATAAAATATCCAATTGCCAGCCAAATTTTATTTAGTTTAAAATTTGACTATGATGAGTAATTACCAACTTTGACAGACTCGACCAACTCTTTGTTCTACAAAATTACTTCGTAAATAAATCAATGGTAAATTATTAACAAAGTAATCATTAACCTTAACCAAAAATTTACAAACCTGTATCATAGAATCAAAGACGTTTCATTATAAGTTGAAAATTTTAATCGGGCTGTATTTTTTTTTATATAAAAGTTGCAGTTTCGGCACTCACAAGATTAATTTTAATTAAGTGAACTTAAATTTTTGTACAGTACGACTCTCAATTTTGATACCGCCTGGACGGTGCTGGAATAATTTACTTGAACATATTCATAGGCATTATTAATTCCATGACAAGAAGTACAGCGTCAGCGAATTGGGAACTACTACGTCTGAATCTCTTGAATACGCCTTGATTTTGTTACGATTTTGCAATAGATTTTTTTTTCAATGACTGGCGAATAACGAATTGTACTGTTTACATAGGCGACTATCATTAAAATGCGTTTTTTTATACTCATTTCTAACACTCACTGTCTTCAGTGAGGGAAAATTTTGTAACAGTGATGGAACGATTGACACATCTTTGTGTAAACTAATTTTAACTCGAGTTGACGATTTCATAAAATATTTATATACAATAAAAAAAATTATCTGAAGTTGGTTTAAAAGTCATAAAATTTATGAATAAGAAAAATTAAAAAAAAAGAAGCAAAGAATTATATAACAAAATATTTAAGTAGCTTCAACACAAGTTCCTCGGAAAATTGTTCCGTGAAAGTAAATAATTATAATTTTTTAACATTTCATAGTATTGCGTATAATACTTTAGCTTAGTTTACTGAATTATGATTTAAATTTATTCCTTATTTCTTCAATTTTACCGGCTCCTTAAAAAAATCAAAAATAAAATTACGAGTTATTTTGAAGCTTAATATTCAATTACCAAATCGATCGAGTCATTGAATCAACTTGACTCGTACTGGACACTTAATCCACTTATGATTCACAGGAGGACAACGAAGCCGTAATAGTCGCATCCTCTAGCTTAATTTTTTTAGAAGTTCGTTCCTGTATCCGGTAAAGGGTGCAATATGACGCTCACGATTTTTTTAGTTTTCTCTGAAAAAAAATATATCAGAGAATTTTTTTTAAATATTTCATAATAATATTTCAGAGAATGTTTTGAATCCTCAATCAACAATTTTTTCTGTCAACAAAATAAGGTTAAATTCAAATTGAAATAAATTTACGTTTCAAGAGTCCACATATCCTCAAAGCGTCGTACTCGTCCTCATGTACAAAAACGTGAAAACAAATTTATATTATTTCATGTCGTCATTCATGCCTCAAATTAATTGTAAACACCGTCCTCTCATAAAGTATTCCGTATTGGACGATTCTGTTGTGCCAAAATAGCCGCTGTCACACGCACAAGAGTCTCAATGTCAATCTTGAGCAATGTCCAGCAGCTGTTATGGACAACCAGTGAATACAATTCACGGTGCGTCACGCACGGTTTTCTCCAAAAAATGCCACAGATAAGGTTCAACGGTCCTTACACCAACAGGAGTCTCGATCGCGAGTTCTGTAATGAAATAGAGAGAAATTTTCAGTCAAAGGGAGAAATGTTTGTATAAACTGACGGAGAAAGCGTGAATGCTGTTTGGAAAGTGCTGGTGAAAGTAAAATGGTAAGTGCGTAGATCATTAGAGACTGATAGTGTGATTCCCCTGATGAAGTCTGTATTTATAGAAATTCATTCAATCATAATTGGATTTACTCCCTTGCTTAGGACAGGTGAGGAGGATGTTCAAGGGTTTGACACAATGGTCGAATCCTTAGAAAATGAAACATATCAACTTTCACCCCTTTCCCCACACCCTTCTCTAAGGCAATATGACAAAAAAAAATTGACTCCGAAAGCTTCGGCTTATAAAAATACAAGTTCTTTCTAAATCGAATCATACGAAATTATTGTTAGTTGTTTAGAAGTAGGAAACAAAACCAAAATTAGAAAATATCCTTTCATTATTTCTTTCACTCCATCATTATTTCTTTGATGTAAATAGAAACCTCAAAATTCCTGCGAATTTTCCACATCAACTTCAAACAAACATTTTATCAAAATCCGTAATAAAATGCTTAGGCTAGGAATTGTGATACATCCATTGATCTTAACTAAGGTTTAAATTTGGAAATGGAAAATAGAGCAAAAACAGAAATAAACAATGCAAGTAGATAGCACCTACCAGCAACGCTAATTGAAAAAAAAATCGCACTTTTAGGTTTATTTACAGGAAGTAGAAGTTTGATACCACAAAAAACATTTACCAGCTTTTCATTTGCCATTTCAGTTTTTGTAACTGAAAGACAAGTGAGACTTTTTGTTCTAATCATTTTTTTTTCATTTTAGTTTTCCAATTTAATTCACAAGGAAACATTTTTTACTGCAGGTCAGTCCTTAAAAAAATTAAATCCAAAACCTTTAAAATAGTGTGCAAGTCTAGGGCCTTAGCCTGTCATAAATCGAATTAAAAAGTTACACAAATTTCAAAAAAGAAGAAAAAATAGCTCACATAAATTTAAATAAAGTTACATTTAAAAGAACACGAGCAAGCAGAAGCGTTGGTAAATGTTTGTAAATGAAATTATAGCTCTTATAAAATTCTATTTAGCCATCCACATCCGGCTTCAAATTCTAACTCGATCTTCTTTTTTTTCATTTTCGCTTCGGCACTTTGCTGAAGTGCGGCGCTCTAAGAGCGCATCTTCACCCAAGACTCTGTGCCTTTACCTTTGCCATTTAAGAAGATGAGATGTGCGTGGAATGCGTGGATCGAGTCCAAAAGATTCAAAAGAAGCGTTGACGCACTACGAGACTCTCCGACGTCTAAAAAATCAATGACCCACATGTCACAGCAACTTCCTAACTTCATTCACAAATTCCAACAAGCCTTCAATGGAAAAGGCCAAAAGCCCAAAGAAACCTCCCATCCAAATTCTGTATCATCCTAAACGCTCTCTCCCATTCATTTACACAAAAATATATCTCAAAAAACTAAATTCTAATTCTAAATCTAGAATTCGAGAAAATACATCTTCAGCTACATAACTATTCTAAATTCAATGTAAAGCCATTTTAAATCATGAACTAATACGACTATAACTTTACAGGAGAACATTACAAAAGCTTGGAAATGATTCCACGATTTTTGTAACGCAATGAAGTAGTAATTATCTAGAATTTGAGAAATGGAAAATTACGTAGATCCTATCATTGCCTTGCTTTATAATTGAAGATTCTATAAAAAAAAAACCATGACCAAGATATTTTAAGGCGAAACAGAATTTTTTGAAAATTGGAAATTTTAAATATACGTTATTATCGTAACATAAACCGGCAGCTACTTCATCATGAGAAACATAAAGAAAACAAAGATGGAGGTTTTAAAATCTTCATTGTGATCTCTGTGTTTTTTGGAATGGGTTTGGGAGGGAGATTTGAAAGTGGTTGATAAAGTGAAAGGTCAAGGAGGACTGGAAAGGGTGGTACTGTGCGTTGGATGGGGCTGGAATGACGCTGGAGCTGGATATGACTCTGCTGGAGAAAGTGGGTCAGCCACAAAGTGCCCTGCGTCTACGCACATTCCCAAGGTTTGGGTCTCCTCACACACAAATAGGAACTTTCTCTCCTTTCTCCAGCCCCAATCCTCCTCCAGGTCGATGAACCCACCATATCTGAACCCACCATATCCACCAACTACCCTCCATTCACGTCATCACCATCCAAGTCTGACGCGCTTCCAGCCACCACGCACTCTACGCACACTCCAGAACCCCTTCAAAGTAGGTCAATCTCCGATTATATGTTGGTAAGGACAAGAACCCAACTCATTCACTCCTCCATCCAAAGACGCTTTCTTCAAGAACAGAAGAGGTGAGAAATTCGAAACGAAAGGACTTTAGAAAAAAAAATTACAATTCATTTCAAGACAATTTAACTTCAGATTTTAAAACAAAATTAGGGGAAAACAAGGAAGAGGAATTAGGTTTTAGATGTAAAAATATTTCCAAAAGACATTTTGCCGAAAAAAAGAGTATAAAAATCTATTTAAAAAAAATGAGTAAAAGTGAGTAAAAATGAGTAAAATGAAATGGGAGGTGAGGCTGGTGGAATGTGGGGCAGTGGATGAAGCATGGGGTGAGCTCGTTTCGTACGTATAGTTGGGTGGGTCTATTATTAGGGTTTTGAGTTCTATTTTTAGCGGTGGTCCCGAGTAGGGGGTGGGTGGTGGGGACTGCCTAAAGTCCTTGCGTCATTCCTTGAATTGGGGACGAGGGAGCGGCGCGTGGAGCATAAAGAATGAAGGAACTTAAAGGTCGAAGAGTAGCGGCTGGGATTCTGATTCTATTCTCAGAGGGACCAAGTTCATCAGAGAAAGTGCGTAAGACTTACGCATTTATTATAACAGACACCAACCACCCAGCCAACTTTCTCCAAACACGCACCGCATCTCCGCCCTGAACAATCAACAAATCATCTTTAGCTCAAAATGGATACGAAGTCGTCAGAAATGGACAATAGGACAGCAGAAGGAATTTTGAAAACAAAATCCAGAATTCAATAAACAGACTTAGTCAGGAAAAGAAAAGCCGTTTACTAATAAGAGAAAGTCATAATCTTAGAAATATTGAATAGTCAATTGAATAGGTAAATAATGTCCTATACATAAGTTTGATGACTAAACGGTTACAGGTGATTATATCCGACTAGCCTAGTTCTAGTACAGGAGGAGTCCTCATATCCTAGGACGGGCTTGTCTGGGCATAAAATCCAAAGTGAAAATAAACAACCAACAAAAATCTGGAATTAAAAATATCTAATTAGCAAAAATATTCAAAATCGGTCGACTACCTAACATTCGCTCAAAAAACAAAACAGGAAATTTTATCATTTTTGTTAATTGGAAAATTTTACTTTAGATACTTTCACTTTGGATATTATAACCTGGTACCAATAAAGCCAATCCGTCTAAGGACGGGCTCGTCAAGCTTAAATTCGGCGTTTTGGAATAAACTTCAAGCGAACCCAAAGTAAAAGTTCGATTGATTTTAATTTCCAGCAAGTTTAATTGGATGCCATTTCGTTGGGTAGAATATTGCTTAAAAAACCATACTCAAGCTCAATTTATATTATGATAACTGATAACTTTCACTTCCGGTTTACTATATTTTTCGGTACACCTAAACTTTTTTAAACTTGTTTTTTAATTGTACAGTAATTCCAATTGACCTGTAGCACATCCGCCTCTACTAATGCCATATTTCAGAACCCACAATATTCCACATGACGATTTCATATAATGATGGAGGTAAGCTGGGCTCCTGAATGAAAATGTCAATGAAAATGATGCGAACTTTTGTTTTGCGATAACCAATTTGACTTATAACCTTTATAATTTTGAAAATTAGGAGCTCTTTAGCATTTTATATGTGGATTAGAACTATGGATTATTTTAATTGTAGAGTAAAACTCTAATAAACGTCATTAAATCTATTTAAGATTATTCTACAAATTTCACAAATAGTTCAAATTAGGCTTATAAATAGATGCACGAATTACTGGTTGTGAACAAGGTGCGCGAGTGTGGCAGAGTTGCACAGTTGCATATAATGCCACCTAAAGTACGAATTAATTAGTGTAACAAGGTAGCATTTTAAGTTGAAAAATTTGCCAGAAAATGACTAGAGAAGCCCATCTTAGGGCAGGGGCATTTAAGATACAGATCCTTAAATTTAAAATTAAAATTAAACCCAAAATCATGAGTTTCTTGGGTTTTAGCACAATTTTTATTTGTTTTCTATGAAAGAATTGTAAAAAATGGATAATTTGGGTCTGGCAAATTTAAGGATAACTTTAACCTTAAGAGCTACCCTAGGATGGGCTTGTCTGGCTATAAGCTTTTTATTTAAAACCAACACGTAAAATGTTGCGGTTTTGTCGCAATTTGTCGCTTAGGTTTATAATGTTAATCGATAGGCAATGAGCCTGAATTACGTTAAAATGATTAGACTTGAACTTTGACTCGAAAAGTAAAAAAAAATTCTTGAAAACTAAAATTTGAGTTATTTTGTAAGCTAACGATTTCTTCAGAATACTTACCAACACTAATCTGGTCTATTTATGTATTGCTTATTGAAAGCTATTGAAAATCCAGAGAAAGAATCGAACGCGTGTGCTCTCCTGCGGAGCCGTGACTATTAGCGTCAATTGACACATTCTGTCGTCTATCTTAAATTCATCGAAATGACGTAACGGTTACCCCTGCCAATGAGAATGAAAAAATTTCGAAGAGTTACCTGCGCAATTTTATTTTTAAAAATAATACGATCGTGTTTCCCCTTTCATGAGAAAATCGAGATTTTCTTTTCATCTTTGTCATCTTGTTGGTACTCCACTTATTCATAACCGTGTTTCTGTCACCACTCAACAAAGCAAATAGACTAAAGACGTGGTTCATAGATATTCAGGGGCACAAGTCTCCTTGGACAAATATTTTCAACATGAACTCAAAAAATTTCATAAAAACACTTAAAGTTCGAGATGTCAACCCTAAACTGCTAAAAATCAACATGATTTTACGAAGTAGGGAGAGTTTTATTTACGAGCAATTTTGTCAAATCGGTAACATAATCGCTGTCAAATAGGATAAAAAAACATGAATTTCTTAGGTTTTTAGTTTAGGGTAAGTTTATGGTATGTTATATTACTGACGCAGTACTTTTCTTTTTAAAAAGAATAGAAGCGAGAGAATTTTTCAACGATAAGATTTTTTTTAAATGAGACAATGGAAGGCTCGATATCGAGCAGCAAAAGCTATTTTAAGGGTTTATTCTGTCCGTACGTCTGTTCGTCGAACCT
>VYYI01000724.1:0-26629 GCA_021029175.1 Bilobella aurantiaca
AATTGTTCCGAGGAGAGCCGAAGAGGTTCTTGATAGATGAGGTGGGGAGGAGTTGCAGTCGGATGCTCGGCCACTCTGAAACTAAGTAGGGAAGAAGCAGTTGGAAGTTGAGCACACCAAGTCACCCAGCACAAGCCCCATTCACACACAGGACTCCCCAACCCATACCCACCAACAGTCTAGGCGGGCATTCAATACGAACCTTCTTTTGGACCCACCATTTAAAACACAATGTCTTTTATTTGGGGGAGCAAAGGAGTGCTACACTGCAGCGCTCAACCGGCAAAGGGACTGCACTTCAGACTAGCCAAACAAGTCAGTGCAAGGACAGGAACAGGAGTAATTCTCCAGTCCCAACACACTCTTCTTTAATGTTACGCTTATTAAGGAGCGTACGCTATTTTGCTTGTCTGATCCATCCTACCTTGATTTCAAACCTCAGAACAGTTACCAATAAGTCAAAACCGAGAAAATGCAAGGGTAAAATCGTTTTAAAATGATAAATTACTAGGCCATGTTTGAAAAACATCCTTAGTCTAAGGTAATTATTTATTCTACATTAATTAGTAAATCTGCATTTATCAAATTAGGTTGAGGCATATTGTCCGTTTGAATGTTGTTAAAGATCCTCACTTTACGAATCAGATCTACATCCTAAAATACTACCTCTTTCTCACCTTTCTGTTGCTTGTCCAATGTCCAGAAATATTCAATTCACAAATTCTTTACTCTTGTGCTACTGAGCTATGTATGTAAATATATGTATAGAAATGCACATAGACGAATTTTAGAGCAAGATCGTTTAAAATTTTTTAGCAATCATTTTTTTTTCCTTTAGACACAAATCCATGACGCGTACTGGTTAACCCTGAGCAAAGTCAAGCGATCCGGCACTTAAAGCGTCTGAGAATAATAAACTCACTTTTTCCTACCCTTCCAACAAACATTGTCACCTTACTTTTGGTACAGAATATTGAGTTGCGGAATATAGGGCTTTGGTATTCTGACCGGTTTTTCGCTTTTATCACTCACAACCAAACGGTAGGCCCAAAAGTTTATGACCTACACGAACAAGACATGACCTAAGCACGCCTTCGCGTCTGTCACATTCGCATCCATGATATGTGACCAACGTCTACGCCAACAGCCACGCCCACGATCGAGGAAACCAGACATGGCCGCAGCCAAATGGCCATCTTTGCCAAAAGTCTGCCGGGCGCATCTCATTCTCATCTCTGGTCTCGAATTTTTCAACAAAGTCAAGCCCACTAAATAAATAAAGTTTTTCCGAGCGTCCTCTGTCCCGGGACGGATCTAATGCCGTTAATTGTTTAATTGGAGACATTCATTTGTTTACAGAAGATGATATCAGGAGATCTATGAACCCAACATCCTGTTTATCTCGCCAAAAACACTTTGTATGCTTCGTCGCACTGTGCAGACGCGTGAGGGAATCTTGGACATGGCCAAGAGTGCAGACGGCCAACACTGTGCAAACGAACAATTACCTTAGCTGGGCTGTAGGGATGATCTTCCAAGATCCTTTGATTGGCTTCTGGGCCTCTCTGCAACTATGGCCGCAGGCAGAATCATCCCAGAAACCAAACAAGGAATTTACGTCTTCAATCTACCACCGTGACGANCCAGAAACCAAACAAGGAATTTACGTCTTCAATCTACCACCGTGACGAGTTCGCTTAAGTTGCCACTGCCAGTAGAAATGCAGGATTCGCATTGTTAGTTTTTGGAAGGCGGAGCATGTTTGGGATGTTGGCAATTTCTTGCGTGCAAAAAGAAGCTTCATCTATTGTTGTGTAACTCACTGTTTCTTAAGGGTGAAGTAACTATATTTTATAGCGAACGAACTATACGAACACCTAGAGCACACCTGTAATTTAAGCAAAGCAAAGATTCGATTCGAGAGGACACAAGGACAGAAGAGTGTTATTGCCAAATCATCAGCCATTCTTTCAGCGAACTGTTGGCGTACTCAAGCGTCAGCGTCAGGAATATCAGCATTGAATTCAGTACTCTTAACTTTAGTTCTTCCAAAATGGAAAGATTTTTGGACTAGTTAAAGACATAAACGCTAGTCTAGAAAAATGCCTCCCAAGCTCCAGAAGTTTCTGATTTTATTCGACAATCCGAATTTGCTCTACTTTCCTGGACAGTTCTTGACGGGCCGAGTTTTGCTGGAACTAGAGGCTGAGTCGCCATTCACAGGTTTGTTTGTCGACATAATTTTTGTTTTGACATGTTTGACATAATTAGTAGTGTAAGTTTGTTTTTTTAAATATATTTTTGTAACTTAAATGTTAGTCTGTTCGCTTTAGCACTCCCTTCAGATAAGTCTAATTTGGAAAAAAAGTGAAGCTTGACTTTCTCTTCAATTTATTTCAATTTCACCCCTGGAGAAAGTCTCCTTTTAGCTCCATTACTCCCACGCTTGTTTAGTGTTTTCGTTGTTAGAATTCGGTCGTGTTCAAAAACAAAATCGAGGCATGTTCCAGGCCCCTCGGGGATATCAATTTCATTTTAATCGCCATTAGACAAGAGGTAAGCTTAAGTAGGCGAGTGCTTTCAAGCTGTTTTCATATTTGATTGGTGGGCGTGGGCGCGGAAGGTAACCTTCCCAAACCATGTTGGAATGAGCTGATGTAGGTGGGGGAATTTGGTCACTTGTAATTTCTTAAAGTAAGGGAAACATTATCCTAATTTAATTTAAACTTAATTCTCCAGGGCTCTACTTCCATGTCGTTGGCGAAGGCGTAGTGCGTCTGAAGACGCGAGGTCAGGAACACCTCTATGACAAAGAACACTACATTGATTTCCGGATGAGGCTTCTTGGAGAACCTGGTAAAGTGGGTCATTGAGACCAATTAGTAAGAGTTTGGTTTAATTCGTTTGGGTTAACTGTTTTGCTATTTTTGACTAGGCGGGAGTCCAGTGATGCTTTCTCCAGGAATCCATTCATTTCCGTTCAAACTAGGTCTTCCTCTCGGCCTTCCTTCCACATTTCTTGGCAAGGGAGGCTTTGTCCAGTTCTACTGCAAAGCAGCGCTAAGGGAGCGGAACGGTCTTGTGCATAAAAACCAGCAGGTCTTCATCCTACTCAACCCCATAGATCTCAATCAGGAACCTCCCGCAGTTGCCGTAAGCGAAATTTGGAACTATAATTTTAAAATGGAGGAATGCTCAAGCAGTAAGCAGAATGTGAATAGTCTCCAACATTTCAGCAAGCCTTTCACTGCGAGGTTGAGCACAAGGTGGGGAATGCCTGTATGTCCAGCGGAACTGTGGACATTCGCATTCGGCTTGACAAGGGAGGCTACGTTCCTGGAGAGAAGATACGGATTTGGGCGGCCATTGATAACCAGAGCCAGACGCCACTGCGCTCCTCCCATGCAACACTAACTGAGGTAAAGTGAGTCGATGAATTAATTGAAGTAATATTGTTGGCTGTTTGCAGACGATCCAGTACTCGGCCAAAGGGAAAGTGGTTGAGACGGAGCGGAGGGAGCTGTCGACGCTGTGTAGAGGAGGAGTGAAGGGAGGGGGGAAGGACGACTGGGTCAACGAAAAGATCCTCGTTCCAGCCCTACCCCCAACCAACCTCCGCGGATGCCACCTAATTCGCATTCAATATGACCTCATGGTACGAACGACCCTCCTTCCCCAATCCAATCTCTCAATATCAGTCTTAATTCCATTATTTCAGTTTGTGGTGGTGCCCAAGCTTCCAGAAAAGAAAATTAAAGTGCAAATACCCATTCTGATAGCCACCTACCCTCTCCGTGAAGGTAACGTCCAAGATGGTGGGAAAATTGCTAACGGAGCCATTGATAAATTCCCTAGCATTCTACCAACCTACCGCCCTCCTTCTACCTCAAAACCAATCAATAACAACGGCTACTAAAATTAGAGCAATTCAAATTTGTAATTCGCAAATTACTCTAATTAATTACTCCAATCCACCATAACACACTAGTCAACGCACTCTCAATTATCCAACCTTCCATAAACAACCGCTACTCTGTTATTTTACTCCCAGTGAAAACAAACACATTTATTTGACTCTTTAATTCTTTATACTTAATAATAAGTTTCCCCTGTTCCGAAATACCAATTATTATTCATTCTTATTAGTTCTCAATCTCAATATTCTTTCATTAAACAAAACCACACTAAATAATAATTTCCTTAATATTATAAATGAAAATTAAAAAAACAATGACTTTAAGCTTGAACACAATGAACAATTAGATATAGTGTAACTATTCGCTAAACTCTAAAATCCTGTGTATTAAAATTAAAATGACTGAACTCAAAAAATAACAATACCCTTCCACGTAAAACGATGCAGTGCAGTGCAGTGCAAGAGTACAACTTTGAAACAACACCATTGGTGAAATACAAGCGTAAAAAATTATGTTTCTCCTTGTCAGCGAAAGGAGTTTTGATTCAGTTTTCAGTTTACACGCATCACAATTAGGAATGTGCCTCTGACTTTACTTACAGGGGGTGAAAAATTATCATTCTAAAGAAGTCTTTCAGAAATAGTTTGGAAATGTGAAAGTGGAAAGACACGCCATAAGCTCATATTCCGAGAAGCAAGGTTTTAGTGTTTTAGAGGTTGCAACGATTTTTCATTTTTATATTAAGATGTGCCACAGTTTGGGTTTGGTCCTGAAAGAACACGACTGCGTAACATAAATGTCATTTGAAATCCTGCGTATACGATGATTCCAGCTTGCAGCTTCACTGTGTGACGCTTCTGAGGACGGGTGTGCGTAGGAGGACAACACTCTCGGCGGATATGATCGGGCGATTGCTCTGACTATGATGGCGTATAAGATGACTTACGCTGTCAAATGTTCTATCCTTCGTCCGCACCTGAAATTAAAAAAAGGGACCATAAAGTTGCGCTTGTTATACAGTAGTTGAACGATATGTTCCTCTCTTAAAGAAAAATCAATTAAATGTGTAAAGATAGCCAGCAAATAGCAGCTAATTTGTGTTGTCACTGCTGTTGATATTAATATTTTGCGAATTAACTGAAATGAATTACGGTTCCGGAATTCCGTTTTGCCCCAACTTTAATCAGAGCCATTTATAAGCGCGCCCTTTCCTTACATTTCTGGTGAGATTGAGGTATTTTGTGATAAAATGCTCTACTCTCACTCTCAGTTATTACTTATAACTTATGACAATTTTACGAATGATTTGGGAATTTATAAACTTACCACTCCTTCAGGATCGACAAGAAGAAGATGTTTGGGCGAACCGTTTTGGAGACCCGTGAGAACATACTGATGGGGCGTTGTCTGTGACTCTCGTACTAAGTAATCGCCATCCTAATAAACAAAAAAACGAATACAATGTGGACAACTTTAAAATTCCAGTCTCTATGTAATTGTATAGTGTGCTGTAATTACATTCACAACAATACCCTCCGCCTCTCCTCTGCTCACGATTCCATGAAACCAGGGTTCACTTTCCAGCTCCTTTCGCTGCTCCTCAATCGTGAGACGCGTCTTACCTATGGTACCATTAAGAGTCTCTAATGTTTGCAAAACAAAATTCTGGATTAGCTCATCAACTTCACCTTTTTTTTGTCGTTATGAGTTAATTTTAGTAATAGTCAATAATACTGAAAACATTTGTACACCACGATTAACTAATTTAAATGAAAAAAAAGCAAGAATTTAACATACTTAAACTAAAGATACATATTATGAAACTCATATTAAAGTATCGAATTCTTAGTTTTTGCTCTAAAACTTTCGACGCAAAAAGCAAATCCGCTTCAACGTCTAAGCAAGGTCTGATCTGACACGAAGAAACCAAAACAAGTAATAACTCAAGGCTTAGGCGGAACAAACTCTAATGTAAGTCTAACTTCAAGTAACCGGCGAAGACGATTAGAATCAAAATATAATTACGCATATCAAATGGATCTTCAGCAATCGCTCCTAGATTAACATCAGCTCCTTGCAGGGGACCATTTCTGTCCAACAAGAGAGACTCAAGGGCCCGTTCGGGAGGTAACTGACCAAAGGCCGGTGGTGTAGGTGCCTCAAAGTCTATCAGATTTACTGCCATTTCTAAACGTTGACAAAAACGATACCGATGGAAATCAGTATTATGATTTCATTTTGCTAAAATAAAAATAAATGTTTAGTAATGCCTTTATCTGAGGTTGGATCTAGCGTAAGCGTTGATGGGGTTTGTTTCGTCCTTTGTCCGTTTTGCACGGTTTTACCAGCCTGTTGCAGCTGGTTCTCTGGCGGAAGCTTGCCAGGAAGGTCGTTGTAATACTCCGGATCGTCTTTCGCCAACCTAAAATTCAGTTTTTATTTTAAATATAACCATTTTGAGAACGACTTTCCTGGATTCTAGATTTTTACCTTGGAAGAGGCGGTGGCCTCTTCTGAAGATATTCTTTGAATCGTAGCTCAAATGCTTGGCCAATAGTTGTAATGACATCCTGAGCAAGGCCACTACCACATTCCAGTACAAAACATGCTCTTCCTACCACTGCGTCCTTAGCCACATACGCAACAAAATCTAACATGGTCTAAAATACAAGTCGAAAATATCGTTACACGCTGCTTGAACAATTTGTGTCATATAAAATTACTCCTACCACATCGCCACCGGACGCGAAAGATATGTTTGGCATTTCATGTACTGCAATCACAGATCCGTTCTCCAGACTTGTTAGTTTCAGGCAAGTGCTCGTAATGGTAAGACAGACGTCACTGCCTGCATGATCCAGTCGCGGCTTCAGACCCAAAATTTTCACTAATCGTCGGTCAATCTAAAATGAACAAAAATATGTTTACTTTTTGTTCGACAAGATTTAAACATTAACTTACTTTTCGCTTTCTATCAACAGCTCTAAATCCAGCCGCTTCACAGACTTGGTTTATACACTCTCTTCAAAAATAAATACAATTCCAATTTACAAATTACAATCAATACGAAATTACAATTTACAAGGAAATAAAAAATAATTCCTGAAGTAAAAGTAGCACTAATAGTAAAGTTGAAATACTTACTTGGCGATGAGTGACCTCGTCTCAAAGTCCAGACTCTTCATTGAAGTATTGACATCATGGCACCCAATATACTGAAAACAATTAAAAAATAAGAAAATAAAATCAGCATTGCAGCAAGTTGCAACATTTCAAATTCAAAAATTTATGAATACATAAAGAGCATCCTCTAGAGTCAAGCCTGTAATATGCATTAGGTCGGCATACTCATGAGTAGCTAAGCTAAGCTACTCATCTACTCTCTACCCATCAGCAACTGCCTCTACTCACAATGCTCTACTCCTACTCACGTTCGAAATGAGAATGGTTCTTTTCCGTCTAAAAATTCAAAATTGTGACTCGTCGCTCCAGCGTTTTGACGAGACACACCAATGAATGACGTAATAACTAAACTAAAACAAACGTCAATAATTAGATTCCATGTCCATTACAGAGAACACAAGAACGGAGAAAAATAAAATCGAGAACGACTAGAACAGAGAAATTAAAATTCAAAATTTCAGAAACCAGCAAAGAATTTTAACTCGTGAATAGAATGTCTGTCTATAATTTCAGTAACTACTTTTGAAACCTGTAAATTTCGACGAAATCTCGTCACCACTAGGAGACGAATTTCGTCCGAACCAACTCCAAATCGTTTTAACCATTAAAAAAAAATTGAAAAAATTTAGGTCATTGACCTTTTCGTTTGACCTCCAGCGGAGGTCAAAGTTGCAAATATGCATATCGTTTGAGCACGATTTTCTCAGCGAATACACAACCGATTTTGACAAACTCGGTGTCAAATGAAAGGTAAGGACCTTGCCGAAGATGCGTTTTAAGGGATTCTTTGGGGGTCGAAGTCGTGGGCCCTTAAGGGACGGATGGTTGAAACGTTACCGTTACAACCTTGCATCTGCTATTAAAGACGTATAAGTACACTTCCAAAACAATTTCGAGTAGTACCCTTAAGGGCCCATGCCTAAACATAGGCTTATTTGCATATACGAACGAAATTGTTATAAATGCCGTCAAAATACTATTGTTATATAGTTTTTGTAAAATTATTATTAATTTACTTGTCAGGGTCTATTTTATCGTTTAGGAGGATACTTAAGGGGCGGGCATTAGGTTAAAAGTGGCTGAAACTCGTTTCACCCATCTTAGTGGCTGAAACTGAATTATACGCCAAAATGAACAATTTCAGCCATTTTTCAATATTAAAATAACTAGGTCTTCGTAAGGTTGAATCCAGTTCCAGCCATCTCCAGACATAACACCAATTTCAGCCACTTCTAAAATGAGTACCTTATGTTCTTGCAAATAGGTTTTATGGCAGAAATTGTTCATTTTGGCGTATAATTCAGTATTTTTTCAATGGTAAAAACGATTTGGAGTTGGTTCGAACGAAATTCGTCTCCTAGTGGTGACGGGTGATTTACAGGTTTCCAAAATAGTTACTCATTTGCTACGCTAAACCTAAAACCTACAAGGAAATGTTGGAAACTTTAACGCCATGTAACTTTTCATTTTATTTAGCAAGTTCTGGTTTTCTTTAACTCTCGTTTTCATTTTCTCGGTATTGACCTGCTACCAATAATTATTAGTTTCTGAATTATCTAATGACACTCTAACCCTACCTGAGTCGAGTGCGAGTCCATGACACATGAAACCCATGTTCAATATTGTTGTCAAGGATGCGTTGTTGTATTAACGATACCCTTACCCAAATTCAGGACACAATAAGCATTTACTCCATTTTTCAATGAATGATTATTTGATAAAATAAGAGCCAGAGGAAGTCGAATTCGTATCTCTCCTCGCATCCTTGAAGTTCGAAACAGTCCAACCGCGAGGGCGATGCTTTACTCCATTCATGATTCATTTTTCGTAACATTCAAATATCCTCTCCCCGGATATCGAATGCCGACTTCCGCGTCATCCGCAGGGGCAGAGGATAAAATTACAAGTACATCTGTCTGGAGTCGGGAACACTTTATGACTCCTCTTGTCCTCTTACTGCGGAAAAAAGGAAGTTTACTTCCGAAATATTTCATTCATAACTAATCTCATCAGTATCGTGTATACCAAGTCCATTACTAGTCCAGAAGATACTGCTACTGCGCATATACAAGACCTCAATTCACAAAATGTGTGAAAACGGAAGAGCGCAAATGAAACTTCCTCGCCAAGGTCCAGACAATGGAATAGAGATAGATATGAAGACAAAGAGAAAATTATTCCTAGTATCTAGAATCTAGGCGAAACCGGAAGTCTATTGAGTCCGTTCTATTATTCCGTTCCCTAATCAATACTCACTCCCCACAAATCAAATGACAAAAAATCATTCAACGTCCAGGTCTACACATCCTCTGATCCCTAAACGTGAGTACTTTCTAGACCCATCCTGCCACTCACTCCTATTCCAAATATCTAAAAGGGAAAACAATCCAACTTTACTGAACCTGAAGTACCTACGCGAGCTGGGCTCCTATTTGGCCCAGTTTTGGTTGGGGGATAAGGGCTCTAATTTAATACAAAACATTAAAAATTAAAAAGAGTTTTAATCGTTCCAGAATATTAGCATTTGCAGTTATTGTACTGTACTATACGAAAAAAAAACTACTAATAAGTTCAAGATCGACATGGGTGGGTAACAACAATTAATACACCCCGGCAACTGATTCAACCCATGACTTACCCTCACGGCGTAGGCAACTCCTTCCTTGGTCAGAAGTTTGTCCGAATGGAGCCATCCTTTCGCCGGTTGATTAATAAACCCCGAATTCCTAGCATCCTCCACGGAAGACATGGGCATCCCATGAGTTCCACTGTGACCATCGCGACCAACCAGCGTCCCCCACTCTGCTCGTGCTCTGAAATTGACTAGCAATGGGTGAGGGTGCACTTTCTGTCCTTGTACTCATAATCGGTGGAAAAGGAAAGGCAGATACGGGAGTTTTGGTTGGTGTTGGTGTGGGCGACGGAGTTGGAGCCTTGGCCTTGTCAATCGGTGATACCAGTCTACTTCTGAAGGCTTTTAAAGTCGAGGGAGGCCTCGGAGGTGGGGAAGGGGGACACGAAAAGGCACCAGGACTTGAAGCGGTGGGTGACCTAGGAGAGTGCTGCAGAGATGAGTGCGATAATTTGTCTTCGGGTGAAACTAGGTCACCCGCCTTTACTATACCTTTCAAAGCAGCCACTTGAACGGCTCTCTTTGAAAGCACGGTCTTCTCCACCGCTTGTATTTGCGACGGAATCAAATCCTTAGGTTTATCTGTCGCACAAATTGACGGATCTCCAGTTGCTATATGTCTCAGCAGTATTTCTGTTTCTCTCTGATTCAGTGTTTTTCTCACTCGTCGATGAGGATGGCACTCAATTGAATTGGCTCTGTTCGCAAATCGTTGGAGTCGCAGTGAACATGATCCGTTTGAAGAAAATGTTGAACTGGAAGGACCACTGCGGGCCCCCTCCGATAATCTCGTAGAACTAGTTCTCTCAAGTGACTTGGATCTTTGCCTTTCCGGTGTGTAGCTTGAAGTTAAACTTTTTTCACTTTCTTGAGACGAATGGCTAGAATACTGCCGACACTGGAGACTAACGTTAATATTGGTGTGAGTATTGGGATGTGATTTGGGAGATGTGACAGAGCTAAGATTGTTTTGCTTCCAGGGAAGAGAAATGGTAGCGTGGTCACCGGCCTGTACACTGTTGAGTTTCCTCTCACAATAATCGTTTCCAAGTCGAAAGGTTGATGTTGATAAGCTAGATGATTGTATCAGTTGGGAAACAACACACGTAGCACTCACACGGTGGAGATTGTTGTCCGACTTTGACTTTCCCTTTAAGTGTTTACAATTCTTTTCGCCCCTTTTCCCTGAAACCATTAAAGCCTAATTAGGAAAACTAATATTTAGATAGAGCTAACAACTTAACTTATTAAACGAAATATTGTAATACTTATTGGTATATACTTAAACTTAATCAGGTCTTCAGGTAAAATATGACTTAAGTTATTCCGAAGACCTTCCTGTGAGTTTCCTAAATCAAAATTGTGGATTGTAGCAGCATTGTTCTGTTACGGTATAAACGATAGCGGCAAGTTATAAGCTAAACATTATTAAACGTAAAATGATATGTCTGTTGCACATACATAACGCATAACAGTAAGCTAGTGACACAGGTAATTTTTACTACAAATTACAAATAGGGAATCACGCTTGCCACCAAACGACGTTGGCACTAAAATTTATGATTTTTTAAGAGTTTTTATCTGAAGGTTTGGAGACCGCTCCAAGTGACTTCATCTGCTCGGAAGTTGTTGGGGAGTAAAAATAAAATAAAAACTAACCACGTGGCGCTTCTATGGGGGATCATCAATTTAAAGATATTCTCATAATCATTTGCATTTCTGAATAAACTTTGCTTACCCTGGATGTGAAAAAGACACGTTGGGACTGCTGGCGGTTTTCCTAGTTGGACGGATGTTGATCCAGTTGAGGACCCACTTAAGGGTAACTTAGTATATCGACTTTCTTCTGCACCTTTCTTTCCAGCCGCTTTACTCCCGTTAAAGTCACTCTGTTGATTAAGATGACTTCCTGGTTTCCCTACGTTTCTGTCCAAGTGCCTTGTCTCTGACTTATTCAAATGGAGTCCTAAGAAGTGAAGGATTCCTGTGCTGTTATTATTATTGTTATTGAAGTTTCTAAAACTGTCATCCGAAGGGGACTCTTGGGCGGGGCTTGTTAGAATGGCTGTGTTCGCTAGGATGTCGCCACTTCTTGTAGCAGTACTTGTTCGTAGTCTCAGTTTCTGGAGGTCCTCTACCACCTCTTCTGTCTCACTTACCAACCTACTCTCCGCGGTTGGGGTCTCCAGTGACTCAGCCGAGGTAGTCTCATCGGGTGCTTCCCATGACGAGATCAAGGAAAGAAGCAGAGGAAAAAGAAAAAGAAATCTTACAGTTGCATTTGTTAGACATTTGGCTTGGATGAATAGTCGAGATGGTGATTCCAACTTTTTTTTGCACGTTCTTTAAAGAAACTATAACATGAAGGATATTCACGCCTCTTATCAATGACACAACGCTTACGCTAGTTGCTAGTAAGTACCACAGTGAAACGAAATCCCTTTCCGCCAATACCAATCAATCACACAGAAGTTCACAATTACTCCAATCCGTAATAAAAAAAAAATCACCGTTTAAAAATTTATGAAGTCGAATATTAATATTAGGTCGTGTATTAACTGAACAGCCTCAGCCTCATGGATATGAACCGCGACACATCCCAATCCCAATTCCCACCCAAGACCCAAATGAGTTCGACGATTACGCCTTCACTATACCATAATCTTACAAATTAAGAAGGAACAACTAAAAGACGACACAACACGGCGGGCCAAACCCTATTTTAGTTGGTTACTAATTAATAATTTAAGTTAATTTTTCATGTATCTTTACAAAAATTGTAATTTTTGTTCAAGCATACGATATTCGAAACTCGAAAAATATAATATTTGACGTAGCCGTCTGAGAAACAAACCGACTAAATAGCGTACCGAATAACGATGGTAAACTCGTTTCCAAGATCAGGATGAAGATCGTAGCGCGGAATGAACCTGTCTTCGAATGACCTTGAGTACCATGAAATGTAATTAATGTTTATGATTACCCTAGACCCTATATAAGAAAAAAATGTAAACAAGGATCTTAATCTGATCTACAATGTTGAAATCCACTGCCAAGTAATCTCGTAAACTATGCTGTGATCTTATTATTCTTGTTTGATGCGGACACTTACAATTCCTGATGTTGTTAGTGGAATAAGGATCTTCATGTAGTGGAAGATAAGTCTTTGGAGGAAAGCACTTGAACTTAAGAATCCTACTCCAGTCGCCTGTCATTTTCATATCTTCTATTTTAAATAATATGAAGTTCTCTAACCTCCTACACAGCACTTTTATTATGAGGTTGGGTGCACTTGAGGTGAACAAAAAAAATTGTCGATGGTCGGATCGTTAGGAGCAGCGCGTGGGAAACAAGTTAGGATAGATGAGGTGACCTGGTTCCGGAGGTAAAAAAAAGTTATCGATCCAGATCCAGGGTCCAACAAGAGCGGAGCGACCTGAGTTTAGAACACGAAACGGAAGAAGACTAGAAAAGAGAACAAAGTACACAGCACAATCGTAAGTTCTCCTTCTCACCCACTCATTGTCCTGGCCACATCTCAGCGGCCCTAGGCAAAGCCTAAAATTACAAGCAAATGTAGACGTACCGCCGCAAAATTGCCAGAAAAATAACATGTAACGGTTTGTCTATCATCCCCTGCTTGTCACTTTTTGTCACCAGATGTAGGCTTGATAATTTAATTTTCAGTTACACTGAATGTCTAATGATTAGAGCAATAATAAAAGAAAACTAAAAGACTAGAATTTCAGGGGAAAATTTCAGTATTGTATCTTGTTGCTGGCTGCAGAGATGAATTCAAGAGATGTGATATGGAACGAAGCCTCTTGTCTTGCCTTGCCGGTTGTGCCTTGGTGCTTACTCTGCCCTTCGATTGTGGCGAATGAATGAAAAGGATGAATGAATGAGAAGGAAATCTCTCTCGCTCCAAATCTTCGTGAAGGTTCGTCCTGGTTAGTATGTACGAGAACTAAAGACCGTTCAGGGTATATCGGGAGACCCTCCTCGTAGTCAGTCGCAGGGTGGCTGTATTGTATACAGTGCTAACCATAAAACTTCGGGACTTCTAGAATGTATTACATAACAAAACTTCTACTATTCATGGTATAGAAACACATTACAATGCCTTCCTTCCCGCATAGCTACACAAGTTCATCCCAATTTGCCTGACTTCTTAAAGTCAAGCTCAAACCTTTTACTTCCTTTTTTAACCGAATGGAATAAACCCTAACGAGCGAGTGTCCGGGCCATTAATGCCTTTTCCTTCCTTCGAAAAGAAAGAAAATACAGCTTATTCCCGAAAATACCTGCCGGAGTGAATCTAAGGATATCTGCGTTTGTCTCATTCAGTGTTTATGAACCTGTTTGAAAATTGTCTCTCCCATATAATCTAGTCTTTTAAAAAGAGATTGAGAACAGGATACTATATGTTCTGAAACGTTATCAATGAAAAATGGACACTTGTAAATCTAAGGTTTTTGTGAGCGATCTCCAGAGACTAATTTTCTAAATCGGTACTCTCGATTCTCGAAACGTGTTTCTGTTTATGAATCAGCAGCACTTAATTAATCATAATCACACTTAGAGAAAGGCGATAGGCCAATATCTGCCGATAGTTTTGATATGCAGAGATTATCTTATCTAGATCTTAAATCAGCTTGTTTGTGCACTTACAGCTCAAGTGGCGGAAACATCGGACAGGAGATGACGTTGGAAAGAGTGTGAAACAACGAAACTTCCATTTCCAGCAAGAATGACTTCCGTTTGATTCTGAGTCTATAGAATCCGAGTCAACCATGAATGCGGGTAGAGAATCACGGTTCTTGTCAAGTTGACACGGCGCCAGGTCCGCGTCTCATTATACCTGCAATGTCAAAAACACAAAAATAAATAATATAAATCATACACTTATATTCTACCGATCCAGTGTTAAACCGTCTTCGAGATCCTGCAAACGAATTGTTGTTTCTGTCTGACTACTGAAACCTTCTTCCCCACTTCTGGTCTGGTCCTTACTTAAGTATGAAATCAATTTGCCGATTTTAGTTGCCTAAAGTCAAAGTAACAACGTGCTATGTCAAAACACGATTTTAACCTTGTGTTTCAATATTTCAGTCAAACTACTTGTGTTTTTGAGTGAATTATTGTAATTGTAATGTCTAAAAGGGTGACGGTGAATGACAATCGTAAAGCCTAGATAGATTCCGTTCTTCTTATCTTACGCAATTGCAATACGACTGTTACTTTGTTAGGCATATGACAAGAATTGCGGTGTAGTCGTAAGCTGGGTAATCCAGTATCGGCGTTGTCATTTGCCCTTCTTTCCATTCTACTGGAGAAACTCACTTTTGAGATTGGTATAGCTGCTAGGGTAATTACGAGGTAACTAACCTCATCAATCAAGAGTTGTATCGTATCCAGCCTCCTTGGTGCTCTGTGAGGAAGATGTGTGTGTTGGACAGCGATTGATGGCTGGAAGGGCTGAAGCGATTAGAGGGAGGAAGCGCTGCAGCTGTTCCCATCACTTCTCTTATCCTCAATTTCACTCACCCCAAACAATGCGTGGGAGTCTCCACCTTCCTTTCCTTCACAAACATTGCATTATTTGTTGCGTAGAAGCAATTCAAACTGAGCGCCTTTCCCACCCATCCACATATGGGCAAATTCACAACTTAGTCAAATAAGCCCAAGTTTTCTGTAGAAAACTAATTCTCTACTCTTTTTTTTTATTAATTTACACGCAGAAGACGAACTTAAAGATCGTAATCTTTAGTTATTCGGTGCGTGCGTGCGGTAGTGTCTCTTTTAAACGTGTTAATGTAAGCCCATCTATGGCATGGGGTACCTCTTACACTTGCACTTGTATTTTGGTTTCTTTTTCGCGATTTCAATTCACTTGACCATTGACAGTTTTTAGGAAATTATACCTAATAAAACCATCGCATTCGCTACTTTTAATTGATTTAATTAGTTTTGTCGATTACAACAAAATAGGAGCTATTAGGTTCGTGAGTTAACTGGATCAGAGATCGATAAGAAACTGAGCAGTCTCAGGTAAGTCAATTCGAGAACTTGGACTGTTGCATTTAGTATCAATTAAGTTTTTGTAAGTACGAATACTTATGTAGCTCAAACGTTATAAAAAAAAGTTAGGTTCCCAACACTAAGGTCGTGAAGTTAGACAGCGAAGAAGGAATAACGTTGGAATTGAAACGACTAATGTTAAAGAGTAAGACTTTAGAAACGCAGGATGCCAAGGCCAACTGATAAATCTTTGTTCTTTTCTACGAGATGTATGATATTAAAAATTCAAAGGGATTTGAATTTGTATAATTTCACATGAGGCGGAGAGCACCTCTATATTGAGTTTGGATTCCAGCTCCTCGGATGGAATGGACGGATTGAACAAAATAAAAGTAACTACCGGTGTCCGGCCTCAGAAGAAACTTCATCAGTTGGACTCCGACGACGAACAAGACGCATCAAATGACGATGATGACAATATCCTAGAGGAAGAATTTACTAAAGTCATGCAGAAGACAACTAGAAAGGCTCACAAACTAACCGACTTACTCGTCAACGCAAAGTTAGGGCTTGGTGAGTTCTCATAAGTCAAATACATCTTCTTTTTTTTGTATCGTTGTCCAATATCGCCATCAAGGTCTAAAAGCAATCTTGTTTCTAACCGAACTATAGCTATTTCGGATGACAGGGTATGGGCCGAGGGACTACTCATATTTTACGAGATATTCCGCTTCCTAGAAACCTCATTTAGACGGCAACACGGCAAAATAGAAGTGTTGAATCGAATGTGGAATGTTTTGGACGGCATTCAACGAACAACGGCTTTTGAAAACGATTTGAAGCTTTATTACGGTGACACGTTTTTATCAAGTTATGAAATTCGACCATCCGTTTCCAACTATTTACGTCACTTGAAAGCATTGGAAGAGAGGGAACCTCTGCGCCTGCTGTCATACGTTTATCATTTGTATTTGGGTCTGCTCTCCGGGGGTCAAATACTCAAGCGGAAACGAGACTTAAAGCGAAAAGTACTTACAGTTGGGGGACTAATTGGATATACTCTTCCAGAAAGCCATAATAAAAAGGATGCCGTAACAATATTTGACGACGGAAGGTCTATTGCAGATATAAAAAAGGAAATCAAGTTTACAATGAATGATATCGCAAATGACTTGTCTGGGGACGAAAGGAACTCACTCCTCGAAGAGGGAGTACTGGTCTTTCGCTACAATCTGGAAATAATTCAAAGTATCGAAGGCACTGGACGAATTGCACTTATAAATGTTCTCAAACATCCCATATTCATAATTTTCTTAGTAATTTTAATTGCAATCATAGTATCCCACTTCCAATATTATTGAAAGATTCTCATTCGGTTCTAATTGTGTATTGTGTCGACATGCAGTTTAAACAAATAGTTTAAAACTTCAATCACTTCTTAGCATAGTTTACTAGAGTTTTACTTAAATGAAATGTGTAATTTTATAGAAGTTCGTCTTCGTGTTGTTAAAGATGATTTTAGTATGTCTAGAAATCTCGGCCAAGAGTTCAATTACAGTTCTGATGACAAGATTGATTCTACTAATTGTGGAGCGCTTTTAAATTCTACTTTCTGTACCAAGCTTGGAGTGTCCTCATTCGCTTGACTTTCTTTTGTAGTTGCAAAATCCCATAGAGCAAAGCTTCAGCCGTGGGAGGACAACCTTCAGCCAATTCAAATTGATTAGTTTAACAAAGGACGCCCTATTAAATTTTTCTTACTCGTCAGCTCCCAAAGTTGCATAGTGCCACTAACCTGGGACATATATGTCAACTGGTACAATACGGTCACAGCCTCGTACCACTGAATATGAATAATGGTAGTAGCCTCCTCCGTTTGCACAGCTTCCCATCGAAATAACCCATCGTGGTTCAGGCATCTGAAAGAGTAATCATTAAATTATTTCCTTTAAAACTCATGAGTAATCAGCTAAATTAGCAAAAATAGCATAATGCAACCCTGATGCAAAATGTCGGCGATTGTGACTGATTGAGTCACCTGATCATAAACTTTGCGTAATGCTGGTGCCATTTTATTAGTAAGTGTCCCAGCTACGATTATAACATCTGCTTGTCGTGGCGAAGCTCTAAATACAACACCGTAGCGATCCATGTCATATCTTGGTGCCGCAATATGCATCATCTCCACGGCGCAGCATGCAAGTCCAAATGTCAACGGCCACATTGAACTCTACAAAATTAAGTAAGTAGCATTTTGGTTTGAATCAACTTTTCAGCTCTATTTCTATCATACTGAGTAAATAGTAAAACTTCTTCACTAAGAATTAGCGTACCTTTCTCCCCCAGTTTAGCAAGTCATCCAATCTAGCAACAGCGTATTCCCCCATGCTGCTTGTGTTCTGGAAGGGGGAATATGGCTTCATTTTTCCTGTCAAGCAAAGTAAGTTAAAAACGAAAATTAAATAAAAATTTCATAATTACTTCTTAAGGGGGTCTTACCTGAAGGGGCCTTGGCTGGTTCTGAGGATCCAGTTCCTCCATCAGCGGATGCCATCGAAGACTCTGAAGCGACATGAAAGGAAGCCACAGATCCGACCCGAATGGATTTCCTCAGCCCAATTGTTGGACAGAATCGACCGCACAGTTTAGCCAATGAGCCGGGATTTTGCATTGTGCTGAAATTGACTTGACGCTGGTCAAGCGGGCAAAGCTTACCTTCCAAATCCGAATTGGTTAAATTTATTCGCAAGTTATTTGGTTTAGCCTCCCAGGTCTGACGAGTGAAGGGTATGAGTAGCGAAGTTGCAATATTAATTGATTAAATTAATTTAATTCAAAATAGAAGTTTAAATTGTAAGTAATCTAAATTTACGAATTGTATACAACAACATCTTAAAATTATGAATTTCGATTTTCAAGTTGTTATTCCAGCTGGTTTTGAACTGATAGTTTCCCGCAAATTCCGACTGACGCTTATAGTAACTTGAAGTTACATTACATTTCAAAAGGAAATATCTTTTATTTGTTTGTTAGTTAACTATAATTAGTAAGTTTTTAATGATTTTTATTATTCTTCTCAATCTTTAATTTGTTTCCTCATAGTTTTAAAATTGATACAGGTTGGCAGTCAATTGGAAAATATGTTTATTTACTCTTTCCAAAGACGTTCTAGAGAGAGGACGAGCAATTATACTTAATTTATTATTGCGAACGTATTTAATGATGCTCGAGGTCCCAAGTTAGATGTAGGAATCCCTTGAATATGTAAAATTTGGCGATATTTAAATTATAAAAATGAGAGTTTTATGTTAGTATGTTTTCTTCCTTGGAAATGGGTTTGATGATTAGTGAAGTAAAGCAAGTTACCTTCACCGAAATCTTTCATAAGGATACTATGAGTTGCGTCAATACGCATTGATCATTAAGCTCGATTACCTTTGCTTCAATATAAAAATTACGTAATAGTACAAATGTTATTAAATGTCTCAGTTTAAATTATTTGAAATAATTTTATGACATTTTACTGCAAATAGACTATGTATAAAGGACTTGTAAAATTCTAGCTTTGCATCACCCCTGCCCCGAAAACAACAACGTGTCACTTGTCCATGAACCCATTGTTGTTAAGGTCACACAAATAGCTAGAGGGAACAAATGGGTATGGAATACTGGATGAAATTGGAGTGACCATGACTTTTGGCAGTTTCCTCGACAATTTAGGAACAACAATCATTGACCTCCAGTCTGATGAAGCGTCGCTTGATCCCTCCAACCCTTCATCGTCACCTTTCAGATGACTTCCAATGCACGACATGTAGATGAGAGTACCAAGGACTCCTCCGATTAGTGGCCCAAAAAGTGGAACAAGCCAATACGGCTCATCTCTAAAGAAAATATTTCCTTTAAATTCAATTAAATCTTTTATATTGCGAGGAAATACCCGTAATAGAAAATTGTGGAGGGGGCATGGCCCAGTGTAATGGCCATTAGACGCGGCGCAAGGTCACGGGCTGGATTGAGTACTGCGCCTGCGTTGATCCCAAAACTTGCCGAAATCCCTCCCACTGCCAACGCAAAGTAAATTCCATACTGACTCTTGGGGACGCTCATATTTCTCTTATCGATGATTCCAAAAACGAAAACCATCAAAACACCCACTGTAACAATCTGAAATTTAAAAAAGTACTGTAAATAAGCTGACATCAATGTAATAGCGTTTGATGAGTTGGGTTGCATGAATAAATAAGCCAAGTTATTTAGCTTTAGCTCTCTTTTACTCCTCAATTCCTTACAAAAGTCAAACGAAGATTCAGAGTAGTAAAATAGGGGGAAATAAAATAATACATAAAAATTATTTAATTAATAATTTTATAAAAATCTATATTTTATGGGATCTTTTGGGTTAGATGCAAATGCAACCCACCACTTTCTAAGCTGTACAGTAAACATAATTCAGTTTTCGGAAATATTTTTATTGCTGGTAAAGACTGCCATAACTGGGCGTTCGTTCCAAAGAGAGGACAACGGACGCCTTACTAAATGATTTGTGGTGAATGATACCTCAGTTTCATTTACTTTTCCAAGTAAAAATTATAAGAAATATCTGGGTGAACAATTGAAAATGCAAGCCTTCCTTCTCTGAAGTTGCAATTTGAGCGCTGCTCTTTTCGTAATAATTAATAATTTTGTTGTGTTTCATTTTGGTCAAGTCATATGACACTTTATTGTTGTGCGTACACTTACTTGGTCCAAAAATCCTGTATAGAGCGGTGTGGCTGGGAGAGGACTAAAAATGGCTGCCGCTTCTGTGCAAACCTGACCTTTAGAGACGCATAAACCTGTCGAGCGAGTAATTAAATTGGAATGAGATTAATTACTACCTTCTCACTTAGGAAAGGTCAGTTACGGAATCGTGGTGGCACTTACGATGTTCGTAGATTGCAAAAGCAGTACCAGCACCTAGGTAGCCGCCCATGAATTGTGCCGCCCAATAGTAGGGTACAATGCCCCACTGAATGTCACCTGTAATAGCTAGGCAGAGCGTCACGACTGGATTCACATGTGATCCTACCCAAAATCAACATCGCTCAATTAATTACATCTTGAAATAATGTATTGCATTACAGTTGCAAGGCCAAGTTAGGGTGAGCAAAGGTCATTTCTCCTTTCTAAATACTTATTTCATAGTAATAGAGCGAGACAAATATAACCAATTTATAATTAATTTATATTAAAATATAAAAAAACTTATCATTAAATACTTATCTCCATGAATAGCTGAATGTCTTTCCAAACTTTATACCTGATGCACCACCAAACGCTACAATAGCGATGAGAAGTCCTGTCACACTTCCAAAAACTGGCATCAAATAAGACTCGCTTGGCATAAGTGTGTGTTGAGCACTGGAACCAACTGCAAATAGCTTCATCGAGCACATTCCAATTTGAATAATTAAATGAATGCTTTTAGTAATACGAATCTCAGCGTTTCCAAATTACATGAAAATACACCTTCTATTGTGTATGTTTTTTAAACCCAATATGGGTAGCTTAAAAAATTAAAGCTTCACGTGAAAAGTAAGCGCCGAGTATTATGACGGATCTCAAAGATGATTACTACTTACGCAAAGCACGAATGTACCCAAAAACTCAGCGAGCGGTTCCGTAATGAATTTGTTATGGATGCGCATGTTACTGCGCATCCAAGCGGCAAGAGGCGTTACTCCATGTGAGTTGTCCAGCATTATTTCAGGTGTGAATTTAATAGAATCTGCGAATAACAAATATTATAATAACATCATAATAATAATAAATACTAGAACAAATATTTTTACTTTATTATTTTGTCTTTAAATTTATGTGAATATTGAAGAAGGTTCCAAGGGTAAACTCGATTTGTCAACTGCTGGGGTTTTCTGGAAGGTATTTAACTTTTGAGTGGTGTGGCCCATGTCATGTGCGTCAAATATTTCCATTGGTGACATGATTGGAATCAGGAAGGAGGTGATAATTACTTGAGCAGAATGCACAAAGATCTCGTGGGCAAGAGTACAGTTAGGTTTAAGTGGGATAATTTGAATTGATGGTTGAGACAATTTGCGTGAGTCGATTTCTTACGTGCTGGGGAGGCGGAGTTTTGCTGCGACGCAGAGGTGGTGTTTGTCGCAAGTGAAATGGCTGGAGAGTCGGTAGTGCGTGGCTGATTGTGATGCATCATTGGAAGGATAGGTCAGATAGGCCTTAATCTCGCGACTGCTACACTTGACACCTAAACACAATTAAGGACAATCAGTCATAACATGACACTTGAATTGGATTCGAGATGAAAATGAAGAATCGCATCTTCATCCCCCCATTGTTCTTAACTTTACAAAGGACCCGTCGTCAGCCCAATATAATTAAGATAACCAAGTTAATCACACCCGCACAAACCTCATTAAAGAAGTCAATCACGCACAAAGGGCCCACCAATTCCATCCTAATGAACTCTCGCTTATGCAAGTAACCCTCCTAGGCAAATGTCCCTGCTAAATTGATAGATAATATAAAAGATCTGAAAATACGTATTTCCAATTATTACGTTACAAGTATTCAATAGTATTCAGTTTGAATACTAAAATTAGATCGAATTTTACTGCTTTTATATTTGACCTTGAAAAGCAAAAAATTAATGATGTGCGAACTAAGTAAATGAAAACGCAGTACCATACAATTCATCAACCAAACTTAAGAATTAAATGTAATGACATAGAAATTGACATTTAGAATGTTTACAGTATGTTCCCGGACCATCCAAGAATGGGCTTGTCAGGTTTCAACTTTGAAACTTGTTATGATTTTAAAACCCATCATGTTGTGTGATGTTTATGCGCTTACCCAAACCGTTGACCATGGCCTTCTTGGACGTATGTAATTTTTTGTGTTTCCCTCCTAAATCCGAGGTTTCGCTCTTGAAATGACCTGATGACCCCATTTAATTTGAAATGCTTCGTAGTAGGTTATCGGCGGATAACATAAGCTGGCCGTGACATCTAGCCATGTAGCCTCATTCATTATCAAACGAAATTGTTTCGACGTAGTAGCCCTAACAATGATGCTTCCATTATGTGAATTGGATAATTGCAGAAATGCTTTTGAACGAGTTTCGTGCCTTGGAATTACGTTTTTACGTAATTTATAATGTTGAGCTCATGTGTAACAATTACTTTACTAATCAAGCATTTAATTTTAGATGTTGTACATACTTTAATAATTGCAGAAATGGTTTTGAACGAGTTTCGTGCCTTGGAATTACGTTTTTACGTAATTTATAATGTTGAGCTCATGTGTAACAATTACTTTACTAATCAAGCATTTAATTTTAGATGTTGTACATACTTTAACTCTTTGGCTAACGTGAATCATATCGTGACTAACTGGCACCAGGGTTTGAATAGTGTTCTAACACTTACAAGGAATGAATTATCGAGCACCATACAAGCCCGACCCGGGACAGGAGGATTAAATTTTAATTTCCGAGTCCTCCTGTTCCAAAACGAGCTTGTTTGGCTAGTGTTGACTTCGACGCACTTCCTGAGCAAAATTACACTGCTGCCATATTTGCTGCTATCCTTGCTAGTGCTACTCTATTTCTATTAAGTGAAGCACCAGATTTCAGATGATGCCAATGTATAGACGAGAAGTGTCTTTTTATATGAATATGACCGTCTCCCCTTGTCACGCACACATTATATTTATAATAATAATAAGAATTGTATTGAATTAAAAACTAAAATTAGTGAAGGTATGTTTTAAGTTCGAATTTGTAAAAGTGCTAGGTAATAAAAGGGTCTATCTGAAGAGTACTGAGCAAGTGTGAAGAATTAAAAGGTTAATCAAGATGGCCTCAGAATATAATTTATTCTCTCTTATTTCTGCACGATATTTAAGCCTGATATGGCTCCAGAAATAGCGTCTCGAGTATGTAATAGTCAAAGCTCAACAGTTTGCCATTTAAGCGCTAATTACGATATTAATTAGTTATGAAATTAACAGGAAGGATTTCAATCATGCGTGAGTCTGCATAATTTGAAAGTCAACGCGTAGGAAAATATTAGATTGAATTGAATAGGAATTTCTTCAAGTGTGAAAATAAGGAAATAAGAGCATTTAATATCATTGTTTGTGATCTCAGGAAGGTATAATCGATTAAGCTGGATCAAGGACGTTTATATGCAATGTAAGGTTGAACTCGAACTGCTGCAATTGAACTTGAAGTAAACTTGAGCATCACTTATTCAGGTCTAATTCGGCATGCTTCGAAATCTTGCCAAACTTGTGACGGCCGCGTCACGGCGCACAATTCTACACCAGGAGAAGAAGAGACGAGGAGGAGAGAGAGCGAGGCACTCGAGGACCAGGAGCCGTGGGGATCAGAGCCAAGGAGCAAGACGTGGTCAAGCGGCCCACCGTGATCAGCGATTCAGCGCTCAGCGATAGTTTATTGTTCACATTTACACACACTTATTCTTTATACTCTTTACTGTTAGTAAAGAGGATCAGTACTTATTATTTGGGCTTTTTCAGCGATCATTTTGGCATTGAGAGGGTAGAGGTCGAGTCAAGGGACACGCTTTCTTTTCAAACATATTCTTTGTACTCTTTACTGTTAGTAAAGAGGATCAGTACTTATTATTTGGGCTTTTTCAGCGATCATTTTGGCATTGAGAGGGTAGAGGTCGAGTCAAGGGACACGCTTTCTTTTCAAAGGCTAAATCAGCCAAGCGTGCTACACAGTACTACGCGTGAGTTTCAAAAAAAAGTAAAACAACAAGCTTAAGGCTGTTCTGCAGCACATATTTGAATTACTTTTTATTTAATACTATGGAAATCTCAAAGGAGAATCTAGTAATTGCCTAATTCGATGATTGTTAAGTTGAAGGATTTTCAACCAAACAAAAGTTACTTGCAAAACTTATGGTAAAATTCCTGAATAATTGAGATTAGCATTATTTATTATTTTTTGAACTTCCAGTAAAGTTCAGAAAAGTGCGACGAGAAGCTTTTAAAAATATGTTATGCTATTTTTCAAGCAATATTTGATATCGATTTTTGACCTATGCCAAATTCTTCCTTTTTTTCAAGTGAGCCTCCCTCATCTTTAGTAAAAATTAATACAACTGAAACTATACTACGCACAATTCAATTTTAATAATAATAAACTTTTTTTTTTAGTTTAAATCAAACGCTTATACCAACTAATATAGAAAAATGTACTAATATACACGAATTTCTGTGACGTTTACTATGTACTATTTTTAGGACTACAAAATTTTACTCTAATTTGATCTGTCCTTTATCCATGACTTGAACAGAACTGACATCTGAGTTGAACTTCTAAGGACTTTGTTAATTGTGCATCATTTTATGCCAAAAATTATGGCCCGTACTAGATTTTTGATAAGTGATTTATCGATCAAAACAATAATTCAATGCTGACTCCGAATCTTCAATCCGTTTGAAACGCCGTCTTTGTGTTCAAAATTCATGCCGGATCAAATGTTGGACGTCATACTCTAATTTATTGAATGTGGCGATAACGCCACACAGTGACTTAGAGCATAAGAGTGAGTTGTTGAGGTCTCTGGAGCAAGAGGCCGTGGCCAGCGCAGTGGATAACACTCCCAACCTTACCTTTTCCTCTGTCGGTCACAGTAGCTTAAGACTTCGGTTTGGTGACCCTAACCGCTTCCAAAACAACATAATAATGATGGGGGCGGTTTATTAAAAAATTAGAGTACCTCATGAAGGTCATAAACCTGTGACCCTATGTACCCCCCTTAACACCCCAAAGTTACCAATAAAGAGGCAGGTTTGTGATTGCTGAATACAAACTGTCATACACTTAATTCCACAAACCCCGAAGGAAAATAATAATCGAATGAGTCCCTACGCCCCCATCCTTATTACCCCGTTTTACCAAAAGGGGTCGTGATAGCCGAATGAAAACAAAGACCCATACCCACGCTAAGTTATCATAGGGGGTTTTCGATAACTAATGAACCCCATATCCCCACCCTTAACACCCCAATTTAGCAGAGGGGGTGCTTATAGTTAAACGAAGCCTAAGACCCCAACCCCAAGTTAATCTACTTAGTGATGTTCTGTCTAGCACGCAGACGCAACTATAGTACATCTAGTACTACGAAAATGTAAAGCGAAAAGCGCTTTTGCATGGTTTGTATTCCATATGATTCCAACTGCAGATACGTTACGCTTTAGGATAGGTGGATAAGATAGAGTTGTATATTTATTTTTTAACTTTATAATCACGATTGCAAGTATTAACTTCTGGAAAATGTGTTAACACAATTGCCCTTCACCATTTTCTACTTTTAATTCAATCGGCTTGATTTCGATTGAATGGTAATTTGTAGGATCGAAATCATCATTTGGATTTGGCGCCAAAGGATCAACATTTGAGTGTGATGCGGTGGGTTGAGATTTCCGGGAACTTTTTCTGTCGTGAAGATTGATGGCCACTGGCTTTATTTCAGACCTTTCCAAGTGCCTCTCAACATGCTGAATATAGTCTTCGCCGCGAAAACCTGAAAGAACAAAATATTAAATAGGCTTCAGTATATTTTACGCAAAAACAACTGTAAAATATTTGTATGAGAAAATGCCAACTTCACATCATGTCTCATATTTTGGAGTGTGCCTAATCCTCAGACTGCTGATTGAAAATGAGATTTTGGTTAGAATCAAGCTGGCGGAGAACAATTGTGCTACTCCGGAGAAGAAAAAGCCATTTCAAAATTATTTAAAAATCAACAACAATTTTTTGAATTTAGTGCCAACGTCGGCATTTTGTTTGCGATTTACAAAACCCAACGCG
>VYYI01000725.1:0-26626 GCA_021029175.1 Bilobella aurantiaca
TACGTGTGAAAATTTTTAATTTAATTTTAGTTGTAATTAATATCAAGTTCTAGGGATTTCTATAAACAATTAATTATTTTAATTATTTTAGCTCCTTTTACTTTAGCTCCTTTATTTTAGACCCTTTTTCCCTTTAGTTTCCTTACACTTTAGCTCATATTTTTTAGGCCATCTATTTTAGGAATATTTATTTTGGCTCCTATTACTTGCTTCCGAGAAGCAAAGCAGAATAGCCAAAGAGAAGCTGAAGCTGGCCAGCTAAATTGGTGGAATAGCTGAAGCGCTGAACTAAGCCACTTTGCTTGGTTAATTTTGTCTCCCGTTAACTTATGAAGCAGAGTTAATGATTTTGAAGAATGTGCGGATGTCCTACAAGTTAAGTCTTTAAAACAAAGCGTATAATATGTAATAGTATAAATATTATTTATATTAATGATTATTTTTGATGCTGCAAGACACTGGTTGATAGCGCATGTGCCATTTTAATCTTTTACTAGTCTAGTTTTGGCTCTAAATAAACACACCTTATAAAAAATAGTAGATAGTTTTCTAAAAAAAATAGTTTGATTAAGTACACAATATAGTAGTCAAACATGTAACTCTTATAAATCTCAGTCCTAGTTGACTAGGGCATTGTCAATTAAACAAATTATTTGAATTATGTAATGTGCATACTGTCTCAAACTAGCCGCACTCGGGTGGCTTTGGTATCAAAACTCCGATGACCTAGCCATGCTCAACTAATAAAACTTCCTGAACCGAAGCAAAACAAATTTGGTTCGGCTGATTTTTAGGGTACTTAGAATTATTAGTTCGGTTCAACGTTCTTAGGAACCACGATTTATATTAAAAATTGTTATCCAAATTTTTTTGTTAATTAGTAGTCACTTAAAAGTACTGGCGGTGATGAGTCAAGTGTTTTGAAATTGTTCTTTGTTCTAAAAACTCAAATTAGAATTATCCCGAATTCATGATTTGGCACATTTCCATAAGGGTAAATAATCACGCCCCTTAATAGTTGATATTGTCACGGTCACGACGTCGATGACCTCGAGGACGCCGTGCACATGACACCGATAGGTTAATTAGTCCGTAGTCACATTTTATGGCAGACGTGTGTCTGCGTTAGTTAGTCGTTAACATTTTCCCCTAGATTAGAGTTCATGAGTTTGTCCTTGTGTGCACGCTTATATATAGACGTGCACGTCAGTTAGTCGGGGCTCTGCACCCTTGTCCAGTCAGGATGTCTGGCCCAGAGAACCACCGTGACCTCTTGATCTTGTCACCCTATTGTCGCCAATACAGTCGTCTTTTTAGTCGGTTGTCTAGTCCAGCGTCGAGTTCATTGTCTTTACCAATCAAGTGACGCGCCCCACCGCTACCGTTGAGCGCATCCACCCACCGTCGAGTCGCCATTTCGCTAAGTTTCGCTGGCACCTCGGGTGCAGCGTCACAATATTATTAATAAGAGGTAACGGGTTAGATACCTCTAGGCAGTCTCGAACAGGTAAATTAGCACCCAGATGCGGGGAATTATTATAATTATGAGAATTAAAAAGTAAGTAAGAATTAACCTCAAAAAGGCCCTTTTAGCACATTCGTACTAAAAGTAGTGGCGGAGTTGTACAAACTAAGGAAAAGAAGGCGCTAGTCAAAAATGAATAATCCTTACGACGTATAGATGCAAAGAGTGGACACTTTTATGTTTAAAGAATCAGTTTTGGCTTAAAAACAACTACTCTATTCTATATGGCTGGAGAATGTATTAATTTTATAACTCGAGAATCAGCTATTTAGTAAATGAATTAGTAATTCGTTGTAATTGAATGCCTCTTGTGCATTATGGACAAGTGACATTGTGCAATGTACAAAAGACATTTTCCAATGCACAAGAGACATATTGCAATGCAGAGACATTTTGCAATGCACAAGATACATTTTGCAATGCAAAGGAGACCATCTGCAATACACAAGATACATTATAAAACAGACATTTTGCGATGCCCAAGAGACATTATGAAACGGATTTAATGCGCTTAATAATTTCGCAAAAGAAAAATTTCAATGCTTAGGAAAAATGGCCCCACTAAAATAATTCATGTCTTTCTATCGAGCTTCCTCCACACTATTTATTTTCCAAGGTAATTTCTCTTTCCACAAAATTACTTCCAAAATTACGTAAATTATTTCAATTAAGTTTTTAAGAGAAGGAACACGTGAGATCAATAAAACCTTGAATTCAACATTCTATTAATAATATACCAAGAAGTTTGAAGAACTTGTAGGAGAAACTAGGTTTCAGCAACACAAAATTGCTGGGTTGATTTTTTTGAAATCGTTGTATAAAAAGTGCTTTTATATTGCAGTCCAGCAATATTAAAAAAAGTGAAATGATAGCATAAGAGATATATTTTGTTGATTCAGACAGGATATGCGTCACATTGAAACCTAATATTGCACAAAAACAACGGTGGTAAAATTCAAGAAACTTCATGCATTATTAGATATTCATTTCATTCCCTCTTAATATTTATTTTTAGGCTAATGTGGATAAGGTGAGCGGATAGTTCAGTGAAACTATTTTACCTTTAATACGTCATTTATTAGTCATTTTTTTTCGTTATCTGGAGTCGAAACAAATCAAAATTAGGTCGCATTTTTTTAAACAAAAAACCCTGACTGTCGTTTGCGTCTTAAGTGGTTTTATTTTTAAATGGCTTTATTATTTCATATTTTAGTTAAGTGTCGCTTAAGTGTGCCGTGACATATACCGTAAATACCCATTTAAACGCCCTGCGCGTTTATTCCTTTCAGGAAAATTATCCATGCACGTTTATTAGGGACTGGGCGTTTATTAGGGACGCGCGTTTATTTCTTGAATCAAAATTTAAGTGACACGTTACCAATAAATTAAACGCAAATTTTAGTAAATCTCTCAAGTTATTTGTAAAAACTGATTAAATTTACTCAACTTTTTTGTTAAATTTCATTTCCTTTTTTTTAGAAACAAATTAAAGTTAATAACCATAAATGAAAACAATTAACAAAAGTACAAATCTCTAACCTATGATAGTTTCATTTTTCGCTCATTCCCCTCAACTGGTAATATTCATGCTAAAATATTTTGCAGCAGTATAAATTGTCTTTTCCTAATGAAATCTTATAACTCGCAATTTGAATTTTAAGTTGATCAACTATTTTTAATTCAATCGATTCCATTTAGCAATTGAAATGATTCATTTGGAACTTAGAAGAATGTTATGAATTAAGATGTTCCCGCATTTTAGGTCAGCTCCTAATAAAAGCCCCATGCGCGTTTATTTCTTCTTTGAAATTTTACCCTGCGCGTTTATTAGGGAGGGACTGGGCGTTTATAAGGGACTGCGCGTTTAAATGGGTATTTACGGTACGTACGTGTAATTGGAATGAGGTTGATACAAAAAAATATTTATTCTTCATAATTATATTTAGTCGAAATTTTCAAGTACTTATTTAGTGTAGGGTTTGAATACAAACAAGACTATAGTATTTCAGATATTCATCATACTAATCTCGGATTTGATTTGCCTGTCTGTGCGTACGGAATGGAATACAAACTGCCAATTGTACTGCAAAAGTCTGATTCACTGCAAAACTCAATTGCACTTTAAATTGCTATGCGAGCAGAGAGAATATGTGCGACAGTTGGACAAAGAGTCCTTTACTCTTATGCTTTTCCCATAGAAGGGCATTTAAAATCCATATTTTTTTTTTGAAAAATCAATCAAGAGAGCAAAGGAGTGCTGCACAGCAACGCTCTTCTGTTTAAAAAAAATTATGCTTTTACTTTAAAAAAATTAATATACTGAAAAAACCAGTGCTTCCTAAAACAAGAGGAAATTAATATTAAATTCCTCCTATCCTAGGACAGGTTTATACTAGTAAATGGGAAGAGAACTATTTCACGGCTTTAGCTCTTACTCCAATTTATCATTCAGGTAGAAAATCAATTTTCTTTTATAAGAAAACAACAAAAACGAATGCGTTATCTGTTATGAGATAGGACAGTAAGCATAGATTATTCCGTAGCGATATTTTCAAGTTACTTATAATATTATTAATCTTGATTTTGGTCCTTATTAAAAAAAACAATGCGGAATGATTTTTGAAGTTCAATTGCACTAGCCATATTACTTTTATAGACGTCTTTTGAGAAGTTAAAAAAATTGTCTTCCCAGGATTCTCAATCAGCCTAACCTGGACACAGCTCCAATCAATCTTATTCAATCAATAGAAATAATTCATGATCACCCTGTGTAATCTTCAGTGGCGGAACGGCGACAACGGCGTAGTAACCCATTTAATGGAACTTTGATCGGGGTGGACAATTAAGTTGATGGTAAAAATTATTAAAGTCAGGTTGTTATATTTGCAATGGTGGGCAAGGGAACCTAGCCAAATGCAGATTATGAAGTTCTGTCCCACGTAAACGATGCCGTTGCTACTGAAAGAATGCCGCGCCCGACAAGTACAAGAAGTCAAGATTGATTGTTTGTGATTAGTTCTATTAGTGATACTATTAGTTTAGAGTTTGCACTTCTTACATTCGACTGTTCAGTACATTTGTGGGTGAAATATAATAGCAACGCCAGCTTAGCAGTATTTTCAAATCACTTTTTCTCGTCTTATTCAGTTGCTTTGCGGTATTTCTAGTACATTTTACTTACAAAGATATTCACTAATTCTCACATAAGTATTTTAGTTTTGTAAGTACCGTAACTTTCTAGGACATTGACTGCTTAACCACAATAAGTTACGGTAAATCCAACATCGTTTGCACATTTATGAAGGCCGTTTGTATCATCGTAAGGATAGCTGTAGGCTGATCTACATTTCCCTTGAACCGTAGCGACATACCTTGATCTGACAACTTTTCCAGCACGACACTGCCCATCGGTTACCGGGGGTGTAGGACAGCAATAGTGCTTACCGAGCTCACTTTGGGTACTTTGGCCAAGACCAATCGGCTTCGGACTTGTCAGCTTCTTACACGGTGCAAGACATTGACCGCTACTCAGTCTCAAGCTTCCGATATTGTCATTCTCGTTGGTGGGACAGTCATTGAGACCAAGCTGACACTTTGTTTCCACGCAAGTTGGAAACGAACCCTTGAAAATTAAAATTATTAATTTGGTTAAAGTCTTGTTTTTCTTCTGTTATCAATTAGGACTTGGAGAACTTAATAAGTGTAAAACGTAAGTCTATTTATCTAGACCTACTTTCCTCTCGGGAGTGATTGTCGCTGGAAAGCTGTGAATAAAAAAATTGAAAACATTTTCAAATACTTGCTTTAATTTTACTTTACGAGACTTGTCCAAATGTACCTATAGCCATCTACCAAACTAACATCGTAGAAATTTTCTCCAGCGGCTGAATTGTCACCTTTACGGCCAAAGTAAAATTCTACGAGCGTCTCTGCCGGGAGAGTGCAGCCCTTGGCGGGGCACGGTGGCTCAGACTGCCCTATTCTGCAGTTTTGTCCATCGATTCCACATCCAGCCTTTGGCCAAAAACGTCCAGCCCATCCCGGATCTTGGATTTTGTAAGATGTGCCCCTACCAGGGTCCAGCTTGCGGATATCTTTTGTGGATATTATTGATTTTGAGTCTGAGTTTGACCTAGGTGAAATCCATAGTGGCATCTTGCAGCGATTTATAAATTTGATTTCACGTATCGAATGACATAGTGGTATTATAAACAGAAAGTATATGGCCAAATGCATGACTCTGAATTCGCTTTAAATGTAGATTTTAGAAAAATTTTATCTATTAGTTAAATGCTTTTGGATACAATATTTATAAAAAAAAAATTCACCCACTTGATATACTAGTATGTTTGCGTTTGAATTGTAATAAACAGAACACTTTAAGCTGAATGGGCGGTTTTCAGTTCCAGGGAAATTGAAAATTGATCTTTGTTCCACGAATGTCATTAGGTTGGACAATATTGGTTGACATGAAAATCATAATATATTAGTTTGCGGTTATCTAATAGAGCATTAATACGAAGAACTGACACTACACATAAATCACTTAAGTGTAGATAATGACGAGGGTTAATGTTCAAACCAATAAGTTCTGAATTATTTATACTTAGAATTCGCCACATAAGCCTGACCTAAGACAGAATTGATTTAAACTTCTTGGACCTCATGCAATAGCACGAGCTTGCATGGCTAATTTTTTTAATTGGAGGTGCTGCTAACGTGAAAAATTAACGCTCATCTCTAGATTTAAGTAAAAAGCCGGGGAGTGCTTGTGTGACGAAGGGGGGAATGGCTGCCTGTTGATGTCCTTCCTCCACGGCTGGTTGTTCGGCATGCACTGAAGGAGAAATCGCATCTCATATGCAAAGGCATAACGTTTCCCGCAAAAAACTTCTGCCTCTTTCAACAATAGTTACTTACGTGCGTAAGTATCCATATAAAAAGTAGCAATCCATCAGTAAGTCAGCTTATTAAATATAGGCAAACCCAGATCAATACCAATTCAAGAACAAGGCCCAACGGCAATCGCGTATACAGGTTAAGGTAAAAATTATGTAAAATGTTTAAATAATAAGACCAATGTTATTCAAAATGAGATTTAAAATGAATGTGAAGTAATGTGAAAAATTGGAGTATCTGGACACAACCTCTGATATGAAAACATTATTTCTTCTTGTTACTGCCGTGGTCAATTAAGAGATCGAAAGCGGAGGGATGCCTGCTTTGAAGCGGACAAAGTAGCGTGGAGAAGAGATAGGAATACCAAGCTCCTTCTTCAAAATAGGGTTCATAATTTTTTCTATATAACTAGACAAGCTAATCCATTCTACGACAGTTCTAGGAGGATTTTAATTTTTCTCTTTCTTTCCCCCTTTCCTAGAACGGGCTTTTTCGGCTACTATATTATCATACCGATGCAACCTACTGTTATGTAAGAGGTATATGCACCGTATGCGTACAAATGTATTGTTCACAAAATTAGTTTCCCATTTCACAATAGAAAGCAGACAAATAAAACCAATTACATTTAGTAATGTGGCAGTAGAAAATCGGATCCAGGAAAAGAGATGAGAAGGGTGATGGTTAGGTAGGAGATGGGATAAGGCATAGGTCAAAAGTCAGTCAATAAAGATATTTTATAGAGTTTGCGCAGATTTACCTATCTCAAAACTTATCACTTAAACCTATTCCGCAAAACAATTAATTAACTGGAATTAAAATTTAATCACAATTAAGTAGCATTGCTTAGTTGTTCAAAAGCACTTGATTTGAATACTTTAGTCGGTTTTTGTATTAAGTTCAAAAGTTTTCCCCACTTTATTCTACAGAACAAATAATTAACTGGAATTAAGTTTTAATCACAATTAGGTCACCTATCCCCAATTTGTGACTTATCGGCGAAGATTTACCTAACGGTGGGTGGAGCCTGACCTATCGCGATAGGTTTAGGTCGAGAGATTGGTAGATAGGTCAATGTGCGCAATCTCTATTTTGTTGTGTGAACAACGCGGGTCACCTATCTTGTCATTGGGAGCGTTGGTGGAGCACGGTCCCACCAACCAACCGAGCCATCATCTGGCAAACGAAAGGTGCAAACAAAATTTTACGAGGCAGGTAAAGGTAAAACAAAACTTTAAAAGAAAACTATCCATTGAATGGATAAAATTATATGCAAGTTTTGCTTTTGCTTAAGTATTGCATCATTCAAAATCTAGCTTCATTCATTCACCATGATATATTCACCGTATGTAATGTGGGAAACGTGTTGAAAGCAAGGGCATTTATATTTTGGTGTTTCTATATTGGTTCGTTTTATATATTATAATTTTGCTGCTGTGTATTTTGCTTAACAGTAGACTATTTTACCATTTAATTTATGTTGAACAACGTTTTACCAATTAATCAATGCGTTGAATTAATCGTTTTCTTGATTTATTCTTTGAACAAAACGTAAACTTACTAAGTACTGAAACTCTGTGGCCATGATATCACTACTCTAATTAAACTATTTCACATTCTTCAAAACATATTTTATGAAAAACGTCTTTTAAAGAAAAGCAACATGATACTTATTCATTTTTACAATTAATCAAACTAATAATCAACGTAAATTAATTATTCAATAAAGTAAATTTATTTGAATTTTTATTGCTTTACATTATTATTTTAAAATCATTAGAATCTTCTCTAACTTTAAATGCCGGTTTAATGATTACCGAGGCTACTTGCTGCTGATGCTAACTGAGTACCCACTTTGACTCCTCGCCCTAAATAACATAACGACATAATTGATCTGAATTTGTGTTTCAGGACTAAGGCCAATTTTTGTAGTTGACTTACCTATTGGTGTAAATGAAGCAACAGTTTGTATGCCCTTTTCGAGTGTCTTTAGTAAATTACGCCTCTGGAGCCTTTGACCGGCTGTAGCATTACTGGTTGTGAAATTATACTTTTCACTGTGCGTAACTTGGGTTTCATTGACTGGGTAAGTTAAGATCGTGGAAATGTAAATTAAACAGCAAAATGTAAACAAAACCTGAAAATGAAAATGAAATGTAAAGTTGAAAGGTTGGCGATTGTTTGCTTTGTAAAATACTTACAATTTTAGCTTCCATCATTGGAGTTTTGCGTTCAATGACTGCTTCAGTTCTTGATTTTGTCGAATGCTTGTGCATTACAGAGTATTTATGTGAGTCTTGATCTTGGTCTGTGCTAATTGATGGGAAATTACGAGTTAACTGGAAAGACGTAAAATTCCAACTGAACATGAATAGGGAGTCTGTGGAAGTAACGACTCAAACTGATTTCCAAACAACTCAATTAATATTTCATTATGTTTTGGCTAACCAAGTTACGTCAGTAATGGTAGATAAGCTTACAAGAAAAACCTTATAATCTGCTAAGGGACATTGCATTTAGAAGAAGTGGGTTCATAATTTTATAAGGAGTTATGGATTGTAAGGAATTTTTTAAAATTAAAATTGGTAAGGTCAAATTTCGATAAAGTGAGTAATAAGAATACAATATTTTACAAAAATGTTTGGTACTACTTGTGTTTTTTTGATTACAGGATCAAACATTGAGATTGAAGAACTAAAAAAAATGTACAACCACATCTTTAAATGAATATTTCAAATGAAAAAAAATGGTGAGGTATTATGGAAAAAAAAAATTAATATTTGCGTTATAATATTTATTTATAATCTTTTTTTATTTACTTTCGAATAAGTATAAATACACAAATATTGTGCAATATGTAAAAGGAAAAGGCACGCTTGAAATATAATTATAATAATGAAATATCATTATATCCTAATGAGATGACCGACTCTTTTCGCCCAAGGCAGGAGTGCAGAAGCAACTCCATGCTCACGTAAGATTGAGATAGGGATTATGCTCGGCACCCTTGCTGCATTTTTTGGGGGCTTTTCTGTTTTACATGATATACGCCGAAGGCGCAAAACGCAAGCAAAAGCTGACGTTAGGCGGCGTTGAAATGCTTGTGTATCTCTAGAGAAAACAAATTTCGTAAGCTTTCAAGGTACCCTTACCTTTCAGACCTAGCACATACATTAATGCAATGGTAGTGTTCTTATTATTATTTAAGTGTAGTAAGTAATTTACAATAGATTTCTACAAAGTATCCTTGGCGAGAGGTTCTATTTGCTTCGGGAGCTCAGGAGGGTACTTTTATTAACTACAACGAATATGATTTTTTTTTGCATTTTTCATAAACTGTCTACATTTAATTGAAAGTGAATTCAGGTAAAGTTTCAAACTTTGGCGCTAGGGCTGGAGCATTGATAGGCTCTTATTTGGGACTGGGGCACTGTTTGGAAGCCTATGGTAACACAAAAAGGAATGAATTTATACAAAGGGCAGCAAAACTGATGCTAATAGTTTTTGGTAATCTGATCATATTGTTTTAACTTTATTAACAATTTCTCCAATTTGTGGAGGTCCATCACTCGGCGCATTATCCGGATCTTGATGTACTTCCAGAAAGAGTCCCGCAATTCCAACACTAGTAGCCGCTCTTGACAAAGTTTCAACAAACTCTCTTTGACCTCCGCTGGCAATGCCTAGTCCACCTGGCTGCTGCACAGAGTGCGTTGCGTCAAAAATTATTGGTACATTATTGCGTGCCATAATCGGCAGACTGCGCATGTCTGAAACTAGGTTATTGTATCCAAATGACGATCCACGCTCGCAAAGCAAAATATTCTTACATCCAAAGGATTTCTACTTCTCAACCACGTGAGACATTTCCTGGGGACTGAGAAATTGTCCCTTTTTCACATTTACGGGTTTACCGGTTCTTGCAGCCGCTGCAAGTAAATCTGTTTGGCGACATAAGCATGCTGGAATTTGCAAAATGTCTACCACTTTTCCGGCGAGGTGACATTGCTCTTCGGTGTGAACGTCTGTTGTTACAAGGCAACCCACCTCTTCTTTCACCTTTGCCAATATTTCCAGCCCATTTGAAAGTCCTGCTCCACGAATTCCGGTGGCCGATGTACGATTTGCTTTGTCAAAGGATGACTTGTAGATAAATGGAATTTTCAAACGGGTTGTAATTGAATGAAGTTCTTTTGCCATCATGAGAGCGTGTTCAAGGCTTTCAATTTGGCAGGGACCAGCTATTAGAACGAACGGTAAATTGTTAGAGATACTGATATTGCCCAAATTAATCACTTCCATTTTTCTTAAATTACTATTTTCAACTGAATCAATTTAATATAATATAACGGCTTTGAATAATATGTCTTCTTTCAACTGACAAATTCGGAAACAATTGGTCAGGTTTCCAAAACTAGAAGCAACGACCTTTCAAATCTCCATGAAAGAGCAATGCCTTAAATATTCTAATGCAAAAATTAACTGCCATTTAAAATGCTTTGCGTCAACTAAGTATTTGGCTGAAATTAAGAGACTTGTACTATTGCAGTCGGTATTTAATTGCTGACTGGAGAAAATGTGTAATTTACATATTCTGACTGCATAATCTACAATGTGAGGCATGACTTTAGTGAAGCAATAGTAACAATTTATTTCAGCCCAGGTTTTTTAAACTTCAATAAACCACCGAATAACGCTAATTGCAACTTAGACAATAGTATTTGTTACACAAAATCTCTACAAGAGGCAGTATGGATTAAAATGGAGACGGAGAGGTATTGCGGGAATATAAAATTTTATTATAAAATAATCAGATATATTTTAATCGATTCTAATAAGAATACTTTGATCTTGCTGGCACGTTTTCCTATATTTACTCGTATTTCTTTAAAAATAAATCCATTCAAACGAGAAGTACGATAATTGTGACTATAAATTCACTTGCATTTACTAACTATTATACATGGAAATATTGCTTTAGGTTAAATAATTAAGTTGTGTTCCAAGAGATCCGCCGGGGTGATTTGCTGCAAATTCTTTTGGTTTTATGTTCATAAGTCTTATCAAATTTACTGTGATTGCATCTCCAAGTGCCATTGCCAATGTGGTCGAAGTGGTCGGAATCGGAATGTCCGGATCCGCTTCACAAGGCACAGAACCTAGAAAAACATAACATGTAAAATAAAGTTATAATAATAATATGCAAAAAATTGAGTTAATTTCCTTACTCCATATTGAGCAGGGAGCTCAAGGAGTAAGTGAATACGGAATAAGCAATTATATCACTTGTATAATTAAATCATAATACAAGTAAATTTTAACTACATAAAAAAAATACTCAAAATATATGAACACTTTTTCAATGCATACCGTCAATCCATGCGTCGGATGCAGCAACAAGACCAGAATTTCTGTTTCCGCAAATTGACACAACCTTAACTGCTTTCTTCTTAAGATGTGACAAAAGGTTAATACAATCTTCTGAGTTTCCACTGTAGCTTATGATGACAACAGCATCAGGCTTGACTATGTAGCCTAAGTCTCCGTGGAGACATTCTCCAGTATGGATAAATATTGAGGGAATTCCCACACTTCTTAAAGTCGCAGAAATTTTTGATGCCACAATCCCAAACTTTCCAACACCCGTTAACACAATTTTTCCGTGCGCTTTTAGTGCACCGTACAAAATACGTATGAAACGCAAATAATCTCCAGGGTGTTCTGAACTGATACGATTTGAAGCCAATTGTATGGCATGTGATTCCTGTTGTAAAACGTCAACCGCTTCATGTAATACATCTGCATCTTCTTCTGTACTGTTCTCTAAGCCTACTGAAATGATGCCAGAATTCCCCATTTTAAAAAGTTTTTCTGTTTAGTTTTCTTAACAATAACAAATGCGGCATACTATTTATTCAAAAAATAAAATACAACAAAGCTTGGAAAAAATAATTAATTCAAGAGTAGGTTTTTTGCAATTTAACTATTTAATTAGTTTTACAATGAACCCATTTGTATGGAAATCGCAGCATTTCCTGCGCAGTACTTAATAGTTATGTTTGCGAAAGGAACTGCATCCCGAAATTAAAATCTGACTATGGTTAGCATGTTATTGATAATCAAATCACTGACGTTACCAACATTCAATATAATGACTAATTTGCTTCTCATTAGAATCCTATGAATGAATGCAATTCCTTGCATGCCTTTATTTCTGTGAAGTGCATTATTGCCTTAATGCATTCTTTATTTAAATTTTAAAACCTCTTCTATGCGACGAAGGGTGAACTGTACAAAAATGTTGAACTTTGAAACAAGTTGTTGAACACCTTTTTGAATTTAGAAAGCGAGTGTCAAGTGTGAAGTGTACACATTTTTTTTCACAAAAGTTTGTATATAAATGGAAAACTTTAAATCGCAACGAAAATTGATTCCACTGCCGTTTGATGTGATGTAGTTCGATGTTAAATAATTTTACTTACACTCGACGTGAATCTGCTACTTAATAGTGGTATCAACTTCCTTGAATAACATACACTTGGCGACGAGTGGTAAAACCGAACTTGACTAATTCAGTTATCATTAGCTAACTCTTGACAATCGTGTTTTCATTTAATAGGTTAAAACGGACGTGAAATTTTTGATAAAAAAGTCCAACACACAATTATTTAACGTTTTGTTTGAAATCTTAAATGCAAAGGCTGATACATGAAATTATATTAAACATGAACGCACAACTTGCAAAAAGCATGCATTATCAATATCAGCATTTGTAATTTAAAATCAACAACCCCTCCAATACCCTCCCTAAGTTCCGCTCCCACTAAATACCAACAAAATACATCATGTGAACGTCCTCTCTCACATCACATTACGCATTCAGTTTTTTCCATTCATTCAATAAAACGTAAAACATATATTAGCATAATGGCGCGGTATTGCTGTCCTCGGTTTACCTCTAGGTGCTTGATTTGATCTGAGTGTTAAAAACAACCATTAGGAGTCCGGCCAGTAATAGAACAAGCAAATTATGTTTAATGCCTTATATCTCAGATATAATTAAGCAATAAGTAAGCTAACTTTTGTGAATTGTATTAGTAGGTGGCGGTGGGCATTCTAATTCAGCTTTGTTCAGCAAAGTTTTCGAAGTATTGATTTTGATTTGCCTTCAGGTATATTGATTTGAGCTTTTGTGAAGTTCAAGAACACTTGTTCTAAACTTGTTTGTCCAACTGAGTAGGCATCTAACCGGTACTTTACTTTAGCTATTTCCATTTTCTCGAAAATTTGACCCCAAGAAACATTCGCGGAGGGAACAAGATGGTAGTGCACAAAGCCAGGGTGTATATCTTTGAGCACAGAATCTGAAATTAATAAAACACAATAGTAATTGTATTGTACAATAAGTTCTTTTTGCTTATGAACAATTATTGCTACCTGGAAATGACGTTTCTATAAAATCACGCAATGGCTCCAAGTCCTTTTCCCAACGCTGTGCAGGAATCCCAGACTTGGCTCGCTTATCCACTGCCAATGAACTCCTACGTCGTCCTGCTTCCTGTAAGCATTGTAATCAATATAAGGTATTAGTATATTAATTACTTATCTTATTCTTACCGACATGCGTATTTACCTGCTTAGATCTTGTAAGTTCTTTTTCCGAGCTTCCAGGTGTGGTTTGAGCAATTAGTGTATATCCGTCACCAAACTTATTTTTAAGGTGCTGAGGCGAACCCAGGCATCGAAACCTTCCGTTGACCATTACAGCCAGCCGAGAGCAAAGGGCGTCGCATTCCTCCATGCTTAAAAAAAATTTCAGTGACTTATAACACCATGTACAAATCAAATTAATAGATTTTCTTAGGTATATTTTTATAACATGGAATTGGAATTAAGATTTTGGTTAATATCAGCTTACTGTGATAAGTTTTATAAACTAAATTTATGGCAAATATCATGGACCAAGACTAAGTCTTCCACGTTTCGGGTAGTTGAGACTTAAATACATCGCTACTACTACTAAACTACTAAACTGAGTAAAAAAAACATGGGTTTTTAAGACTCAGCAGAATTATTCATTCAGTATAAAAAGTGACGGAGATGGCATGACGCCAAATTACTACTGACGTATACGTTTAAAACTATCAGTAATTCACTAACAATGGAAGTAATACCTGTGAGATGTTAGTATAATGCTTGTTCCAGCTTCTCTCACCGATGATATAGCATTCCAGAGGTGCCGTCTTGCCACGGGATCCATGCCTGTGGTTGGTTCATCCAAGAACACAATTGGTGGGTTACCAACCAGTGCCATAGCTGTTGACAACTTCCGTTTGTTGCCGCCACTATTATGGGAATTTAGTTTTTCAATACGCAGTATTAAAGTAATGAAGGATTTCTAAGCGCTTTGGTTTAACCCTATAATTGTTCACAGCAAATAATGAATTTTGAAAAAAGTTTTAAAACTTCGTTTTCTCATTTGAGGATCACAAATCATATATAAAAGTAATCTTCGCAAATCTTCGAGTGTTAACTTTAAAGACATTTTGTATGAATTATAACAAACATCGGCAAAATTAAATTGATTGAAGTGACTTCAGATTAATTTAATTTGAAATGAAATGGTAATGTAAAACTCACCTGTAATGACGGACTTCTTTGTCGATATGTTGCGCAAATATCAGTTGATTGGATAATTGTGCGGTTAACATTGAAATTTCAGACTCGCGAATGCCACGAAGCCTTGAAAACAATCGAAGCGTTTCTCTGCCAGTCATTTCGCCAATTAGACCGTCAAATTGTGGACAATAACCCAAATTCTTATGTACATTCTCTAGTTCATTTCGCACGCTATGTCCATGAACAAAAGCATCTCCAGCTGAGACAACTATATCTCCAGTCAGCATTTTAAACGACGTAGTTTTCCCGGCACCTGTTGTATGTTTGTATGCAGTAAACTATTTACACGTATGATTCTATAATGCATGATATTTTACCATTTACACCTAGAAGTCCAAAAGTTTGTCCTCGTTGAACGCCCAAATTTAATTTGTCAACTGCTGTAAATGAGCCGTAAAGCTTCGTCAAGTCCCTATATTCAAAAGATTAATATCAGAGGCAATCAAATGTTTCAAATGTTCCTTTATGCTAAAAAGAAATTTATGTTAATTTACCTCAAAATGAGATTATCGGTTTGAAATAACTGATTCAAATTTGTCGTTCGAATTCTATCATTCTCTTCACGTACGTCATTGTCCTCAACGGCCAAAAGTTCTGTAGGGCAGATTGCATGATTAGTATGAAACCTGTGTATTTTGCTTATTGTGTGAATTTTCATTGTGTATAGGATTTGTGAGAATTTTTTTAGTATAAGTTATAAGTCTTAAATATTCTATTAACCCTTTTCAAGAGGATCCTCCGCAAATTCCTTCGGTTTCAGAACCAATCGAGTAATTCGCGTTATTATTTTGCTTTCCTTAAGCAGAATGATTGTGGAAGACAGAATTCCAACTAAACACATAACGACAAGGTTCTTGCCGATTCCCGGGATTTTAAAGTCCAAGAACTTGATAGCTGAAAAATGTCAACAATTATTTTTTTTTTGTAAAATGTGGAATACATATTACAATAAACAGAACCTTGAACACAACAGAAATTTTTTGGAAATGCCAAGCAGTAATCGAACGCTTGAAATGGTTTGCACTGTTGCTGTATTTGGTAAATAGTGGACAATTGCACAATTCCAAGGCCCAGGGCATAATTTGGAAATACAAGAAATATGTTGTTTAAAGTTTCCGCAACCGACGCAAGCCGGAGCTCTGGTATGCTTACTATTGTAAAGCTTAACATTGTCGCCATTCCTACAAAAACATGTTCAATACATTGAAAATTGGCGCTCAAGAGCAACATAATAATTGGAGTAATTAGCATTCAAATAACCTGTAAATACGTTGAACATTGTCATGCGTGTAAATCCAGAGGCAGGTACGGTGAATCTGTAACTCCATAAATACATAAACGGAATCACAGCCGCTCCAAATACGCCCAAGAGCATAAATAGGTGAGAAAATACGTCAATGTTCATAAAGTCGTCCACTTGAAATACCAAGAGGCAGATCAATATTAGGGAGCAAGGAATAAGGAAGCTAATTGCATCCACAATGTAACTTCCAATCCAAAATATTGGAAATTTTAGACCTGACACGAATTGCAAATGCTTGGAACCAGTCTCTCTTTCCGTAATTAGGAAAACAACATATGACGCCGCCAGGAACGACATCCCAAAATTAACGTTGTAGCCCACTTGAAAGCCAATAGTCTATTTAAAAATATCAAGATATTAAGTCGAATATTAATATTAAGCTACAAATGTTTTGTAAATATTTTATAACAAACTCACATAAAGCGTTCCAGCCTGTTTGATGGCATCTAAATTTGAGTATGGAAACGGAAAATTGGTGACTTCCACTCTACTGTCAGTAAAGGCGGACAAAATAGCGTTGGTAATTAAATTGTAGGTTAATGGCGGCGTGTGGAATGGTTGATTGTTAAAGTATCCAACAACTTCAATCTTATCCCCGCTTTTGGCATTGCGCTCTTCCAACCCAACAATGTATTTGAAATTTAAGCGTGTCAGATCTCTGTTCCCCTAAAATAATAATAGTTTGCAACGTGATGCATTTCAAACGTAAGGTATACAGTCAAAGTATTAAGAAATACGATAAAGTAATTTGAATGTATATGAAACTATACTCATTTATCTCTTTACCACTTTGAGTATGTGCTCAGATAGTGTATCAGTGGTAGGTATGTCCAAGTGGTAGCCATCATTACTCAGATATAATTTGTATCCATCGCATATTGGTGTAGAGTTCGTGCAATGCACAGTTGTCCATGTGCGGCTAATTGTTTCGTAACGCTGTAAATTAACAATAAATATAAAATTCTAATAGTTTTTGTAACCGTGAGTTTTAGTTGGATATTTTTTGTATATTGTTTAAAGGTTTACCGACAATTGCATCAAATGAGGTGGCGGTGACTCCAATCCAGGAAATGTCTTTAGTGATATTAATACAATCACTAAATACAAAGATGGAATGGCCATCTGCGAACATGAAAATAATTTGAAAAATAAGTTTGAAACTAAAGTGGTTTAAAAAAGAATTTTTTCAAATTTATACCCTAAATCCTCTTACACATGCACGTTATGACATGTACGTAGCTAACCTCATTCGGTTACACATTATGAACATTACACATATGAACTTACTTGGCTCAGTAACAACTGTCTGTTCCTAGACGAGTATATCCACTTCTTCACCAACATTGCCCAACTTTGTTGTGATACGAGTGCAATACCTGTATTTCTGACGAATTGCTTCTGCTCGTTGTTAGAGACGGGAATTGGAACTGCTTCAGATTTGGTTTCAGATTTTTGTTGTTCCTGCTGTTGTTCAAAGGCTCTTGTGATTTTTCTTTCGGCTTCACGTCCAACACGAATGAAAACTTCCTCCATTGTAGTGATGGAGGCTCCATATGAGGCAATGCCTAATTCATCTTTTCGAGCTTCTAGTTCACCAAAAAGTTCTGGAAAATACTCAGACTTTAATTCTGGCAGGGAATAGCTTAGTTCAGCACCCACATTTGCATCGACTTCCACATCTGGAATACGTTTCCTTAGAAGCTCTGTTATATCTTCAACGACGCAGGCAGGGTCTTTTACTATTATTAGATGATAACCCCCTCCTATAAAATAGTATTTGTAAGTTTAAAACTTTATCAATTTTGTAAAATTTCTACTGAGACCGTGGGCTACTAACAATTGTGTTACAGATTTGTTTAGTTAATACAGTACAAAGGGTGCGGTTTTTGCATTAAATACAGGAATGAGTTGCGAGCTTCTTGGTAATGTGGTTTACAGATCAATCATCTTCAAATTTCTTGTAGGTTTAAAATTCTTGAGATTATCCCGACTTTTCCGAGACCAATGAATATAATTTACTAATACTTAAAGCGATATATGTAAAAAAAGAATGAAATGTATTTATCAACTACCCACGTCGACTATGTCATCAACATGTCTAAACTACAATGCAGACTAAAAAATTTACAAATTTTTAGCACGTTTTGATCGCAGAATTAAATCGCGGCAATATCCCATTCACACCGTCTGATGTGCAACCATATTCTTGCACTTACCGTATTTCTTTTTGAGAAAAAGGCTGGATCCGCAACATTGTAGCTCCCCTTCAGCCATGATTGCAATTCTGTCACCGAGCAAATCAGCTTCTTCCATAAAATGCGTCGAGAGGATAATAGTTCTTCCCTTCTTTTCCATTTGAATTAAATCCCAAGTGGATCGACGAGCAGAGGGATCCATTCCCGAAGTTGGCTCGTCAAGAAGCACTACCTATTTGTATTGAATTTTATTGCAAATAAGTGTTTGAACTACATCAAAACAAGACATTTTTAAAGCGGAACTTAGTTGTGGACTCTGGACACGCTGCCCTGGGACGGACTTGTTTCACTTGCCTGAATTACATTAACGATGTAATAGCAAAGAAGCGTTGTTTCACAGCACTACAACTTTATTTGCAAAAAAAAAGATTTGCCCAAATCTAATAATAATGGTACCATATGCAAAGAAAGGCCTTTTTGAAATCATCCGTCTTCTATGCTGCCCCATATACGCATGTTGTCATATAATTAATGTTTGAGAATTTACCTTGGAGCCACCACAAAGCGCTATGCCAACGCTTAGCTTCCGCTTCATTCCACCGCTTAATGAATGAGATTGAGCTTTACGTTTAGGTTCAAGGCCCATGATCTTCAGCATTCGGTTCACTTCTGGCTCAACAAGTCCTTCCGTTTGTCCCTTGAGCTAAATTACAACGGAAATCGAAAGAAACGACATCAAATTTTATTTGAAATGAGTCACCTTTTATTCTAGTATTTTTTTAAAAATCTTTTGATTATTATTGTAATGAAAATTTTGTACTGTATTATAGCACACATGAAACACGTTTAATAAAATTTTAAAGAAAGGCAAAAACGTCAAAAAATGTACCCGGCAGAAAAATTTCAAATGCTCCTCTACTGTCATTTCGTCGAAGAGAACGTCATGCTGTGGACAAATTCCTAAACTTGAGCGAACTGATGCAATGTCAGTAGAAATGTCAAAACCATTTATGTAAGCTGTTCCACTGCTTGCTGGTAGAAGCCCTTCATGTAAGGAGAAGCCAATCAATGCTGTTCAAATTTGAGCATTTTATATTTAAACACAATTTGTGCTCACCAGTTAGCATTGACATAGTTGTCGTTTTTCCAGCACCGTTATGTCCAAGCAGAGCGGTAATTTGGTTTTCGAACATATTCAAACTTAAGTTCTTAACTGCTTGTTTCTCCTTAAATTTCTTGGACAACTCAACAATTCTAACGCCAACCAAATTTCCAGCTGGTTCTGTCTCTACCAAGCTCGACTGCACTTTTGTTAAGGTGGGAGAATCGCCGGATTTTGGTTTAACGTTTGGAGTTCCACGCACTCCGCTAGTCCAGTACCATTTCTTTAGAAATTTCAACAATTTTTTAGTCTTCAGAGTATTTTTTTTTTTGGAAATTTTGCTATTAATACTGTTAGAGATATAACAATAATTGTTTATTTAAATTAAAACTATAAATATATTTTTACTAAATTTTAGATTTAGACATCATTGAATACTTATAATATTTGTAAGTTTACCTGAAATGGAAAATTCCAAGGTAGTGGAACACCATATTCGCCAGGCCAAACACCCTCTATGTACAACGCCAAGGAAAATAATGCTACTGCGTTCACGATCATCATAATGACACAGTCGCCAATGCAGAAATTGTCGTCGGGTCCTGAACCCTCCCAAACCGTGTTCCATTGTAGGCCGCTTCCTGTCCCTTCAAATACGCATACAATTTGGCAAGCGAGGGCTATTGCATTATTTGTCAAAAAACAACTGCTAATTTTTAAGCAGTCGAGACAATAGGTTGTATCGTGGCTGGATAAAGAAGTATGGCGAAAAGAATACAAACCAGAGAACGCCAGCAGCGGTTGCTCCAGAATTTGCTTAAAATAGAGGGATATAAGAAGTATTAAATTGAATTAACTTTACTTTAAAAAAAAAGTAGGTGAGCTACCACTCGATGCCATTGTTGATACAAAACATGAAAATCCAATAACTTGAAAGACAAATGCAAAAAGAATTGCAAAGAGAACAGTAGGATCAACATAGTTTAGCACAGCCAACCCTTGTTTTGAGCTGAATCGACTCTGGAATAGAAACCAAGTCAATAATTATAATTAAGTTTAAATATGCATACGAAATTAAAATTAAAATGAATAGTGTAATAGTTTTAAAGTAAAAATACCTTTATAAGAAATGTCATCAAAAGGATTGTAATGAGTAGAAATATAAATGATTTGGTGAACCAGGCTCCCCAATGCAAGTAATTATCGAGACCCATCATTTTCATAGACTCCTAAAAAAAACCGTATGTATAAATGAACAGCATAAAAAATTTGAACATACTTTTAGGCGTTTCTCCTTTTCGTAGACAATTGATTTTGTTGTGTTAATAACGGGGTAGACGAAGCTGAGCATCATGAGCAGTGGAAGCCAGGCTTGTAAGGCAAATAAGTATTTGTCCTCAATATACGGTGGATATGGAAATCGTTGTAGGAGCAAGTCGTAATTTTTTAAGACGTGTTTGTCTTCGTTGCTTAATAACAGTTCAATGATTCCTCGGTCAATCGATTGTTGAATGTATAGAAATCCTTCTGCATGGTAACCTATTCAGAAAGTGTTTAGGGTACTTGAAAATAAAATGTAAAATAACTTTATTAAATACAACTGGTACAAAGAAGTCCAGGGTCCGATGTGCTATGTACCCATAAGGGCCATAATACAAAATATATAATCAAATAAATAATACAAATAAATTCCATGCCTAATAAATTGGTAAAGTTTTATGAGCGATTCTAATGTATGTCTGTCTACTTTACCAGGCAGCCCTCCTTCAGGGCTCTTCAATGCCCTTGGTCCTAGGAACTGAAATAGAGGAAATGCAATTTCGGTAAACCAGGCCGCTTTGAGTCCGAATCGTTCGCTAATAAGGGCAAAGTCAGTTCGCTGTTGCGCTGGAAAGCGAAGGCTGTATTCAATTTTCTTTGGGAAAACTGAACCGTTTCCATCAAATGGATTGGTGAAGACAACTCCAGCTAATACAGTTACTGTTGAATCCGTGACATCAGTATTATTTTGTAAACTAGCATCCAGTGCCTTCTTTTCATAGGCAGCCAATAGCTCCCCTTCTGTGGTGAAACCGGTAACTAGGAATATGAAATAGATTGTAAGTAACAGTATATTATAGGAGGAAATAATTTTATTTCAGAAAATTTTTGCTTTGCAAGCTTTTCTGTAAAATGTCACATAAACCTAAATTGTCAAACATGCTTCATCGCTAAATTTTTATGTGGAATTTTTTTTTATAGTAAATGGTGTCAATTTTTTTACCGAATTTTCTTGGATGCAAAGACATCAAACTAAATGTTATTTGTAATACATTTATTTATCAAAGTTATCTTGAATTTACATGTATAGTTGATGTCATCGTTATTGAAGAACTTCTCCTCGACTATCTTCATTAGATGTACAACTGCCGGGTTGATGGGTGTATAAAAAATTGTATCACTGAAAGAACGGTGAATCATTATGTGTAGTACGACATAATAATTTTATGATTTATTTACATAGGTTTTAATTATCTTAGGTTAATTTTAAAACGTTACTAATTTAAAACAATTTTACCAGTCGAGCTCCACAATCAAAGGAGGTATAGCCGGATTGAATGGTTTGAATAGAGTTGGTTCTGTAATAAATTCGGCTTTTACGATATCACGCACAATCACCAGGACGATTGTGAATAGAAGTGGAAGTATTATTTCCAAAACTGCTTGAATATAGTGCCGAGATTGAATGATATAATTTTTCCATAACAGTAGCTTAAATTTCTTCAAAGCAGTTGAGTTGCTTGGCAAAGTAACTTTCTGTATTTCACTGTAAAAATTATTAACGATGTTTCATATAAAAGTGCACGACAAAACTGCACAACTGTTTAAGTTTTATACAGATTTGAATAGTTGAATATTGAAATATTACGGGATTATGTTTATATGATTAATTAAATTTATTCTATTACTATCATTCTCGCCAAAACAAAAAGAACCATTTCGCTTTTGTTGACAAATCATATAATGGGGTCCCATGGTGCACTAAATGCTTCATAGAAATAAAAAGTTTCATACACTTAATGCAAGTCTCTAGCTAATCAAGCCCGTTCTAGGAAAGCGGGATCCAGTTGCTAAAATTGAAATCCTCTTACCCTAGGATTGCCTTTCTCCGCTTATTTAAGTTTAGATTATTGATTGGTGAAGCATTTTATTAGAAAGTTTATTGCTCAAATTCATCTTGTTATAATCAAATACCAAAATTACAAGTAGTACCGGTTGTGCCAATTACATTTGATCCAAATCTAAAATCTGATTTTCTAAAATGTACTATTATTAACTTAAGTTACTTATAAAATTTGAATGTTTCCTGTGAAATTAGTTCGGCAAATTTTGATAGCCTGACCTATGATTAAAGACTTTGTAATTGTTTATAATAATGTCCTTACTGGCGAATTGCTACAGATTCAGCACTGGTGGGTAGTATTCGAGAAGACCTTCGACTGGCCATATAGCACAGTTTTTGAAAAATCAAGTCTAGCAGTTGATGACAACACAAGAATCGATAGAAATTATCGCTTAAAATATCCAAGCTCTGGTCACTGCCTTCTCGCAAGATGTCAATATTCAAATAAAATAAAATAGCAAACTCAAATCAATTCTGAAGAAATATTTGACTTCTAAGGTTTCCGGTTTCAAATACTTTGAATAAGTCATTTCGATTGGCCAATCGCAGAGTGACACGATTTTAACAAAAATCGAAAAGTGCTTAGTTATTTAGGACAATAGGGCTATTAAAAAGAGAAGCATGAAAAAGGCGGGACGAGTTTCTCGTTTCCATTCCTGTCAGAATTCTAAGTACATAATCGATTTTCACATATTTATTCTTTTGTAAGATTTGTAAATTTGGAACAAATGCATTTATCTCTTCATCGAGATCCTGTTGTAGTAATTGCACAACACTAAAAGTATAAATTCAGGCTGCTTATCATGCTAATTGATTCCATGAATTGGCCACTCGGTTGATGTAAGACTAATTCCCCCCTCCCGTTCAAATTTATGCGCTTTTTTGTACTTTCTATTGTCCCCCCTCCCCCATTGTCGCCCCATATGATTTAACTACTCTACACCAGGAGGAAACCAGTTGATTATGATTTGGCAACAGAACTCGCGACTCCCATTGTCGCCTCCCAATGCATTTCCACCGTAATACAGCCGAACTTACGCTTAGACGTTATAATAAACCTAACTATGAATTCTTAAACCTAACTATGAATTTTTAAACCTAACCTATACCGCCCTCCTCACTTCGCTCGTCGTAAACATTAAATAAGCCCCAAGTTACATGCCTCCGGCGGCAGGAGCAACGAAAAGAACTCGTCACTCAACCAGAAGAAAGAAATTACTGTCCACATCCTGTTAATGTATTTTAGGAATAATGATTCATTGTAAGTATGTTAATTACTGAATCATGTTGATGATGTTTGCATAAATTTTAATCAAGTGGCGAATGTACTGCTTCGAAATTGTTGGGGAGTCTTAAAAGTGATATTTAGAATTCTTTTGCTCCTCTGTCAAAATTATTTTGACGACGATTTATTAATGGAAACAATAAATATGTAGGTACACACATTAGTACGGCTATCGAATTATCTTCAATAAATTAAGAACTCAATTACTTAATCAGCGTTAGGTTTAGATGAAAAAACTTCCGTCATCCAACTTCGACTGGAAGGAATAAAGAAATATTGTTTTCAAAACACAAAACGAGTTTGACATATAGGCGATGCATCTAGCAAATTTTAGTTACCTCAACATGAATTGCCATGATTAGATCTTCCGAAAAGTTGGAAATTTCGACAAACACTGCACCGGTGGGTGAAACAGTGACAATTCGGCCTGTACAAGTTTTTCTATCCTTATTACCAGTTATTACGTCACAGTAGTCGCCTGGTGGCATGCTAGTCTGAAAATAAATTACTACTGTGTAACTTTGAAAGTGCATGTTGATTTAAAATAATTTTTAAAACATAACTAACTTGTATTGTTGCAACCATTGGAAAGTCGTCGTTATTAATAGCAATAAAAGACATATTTCCGCGTGAAAATGCAATTTGATTTTCTCCATTATCCCACCAGAGATGCAGCGGCTGGCCCTGGACAACATTGCGAAAACGCACCATATTGTAAATCTAAAATTAAAATGTACTAAAATTTTAATTTGTCTAAATTAATTTACTGGTATTACTATGTATTTTATTATAGTCTACCTGGCGCCATCTGTGTTCACAGATCCAACCATTAGAACAGGACAAGTCATGATTTACATGAACAGGAAGCGTGTTATAGTTATCGTCATGTGGTGGCCCTTGCTGTTAGGAAATTGAACTAAGATATTTCTGACTTTCTAAACAAAAATTAAATAGTTAAAATTTTTAAATATAATTTTCATTACCCAATCTAATTCCCATGCAAATGAGGACATGACCCTTGGCACGCCATAAACGTTAGCTAACGTAAACGCCTGCGCTATTTTGTATTGGCGCGGATTTTTAAATGTGACGACACTTTCGCCGCCAGCTCCATGGCCCCTCTGGTTATCGTGGTTGTCTACAAAACTCAACGCACTCAAATCTGCCATAAAGTCACCTCCTAACAAAAATAAAACAAATTTTCAATTAATTCTACCTGTTTCATGCTCAATGCTTAGTTTTTGTAATGTGCATAACCTGAAACTATACTAAGACATATTTCGACGTTGTTAGGACATTAAACAATAACAACTGAATAACAATAATAGATTTTAGAACGAGATGAGGCCATTTGAATTTACGCTTTCGATAAATTATGTTATGTTGCTTTGTGAAGTTAAGCATTTAAATAAAAATTGCATGTGCAAGTAGGTTGGGCTAATATTCAATAAGTCCTTTAATACTTTCTTACCAAATTTACTAAGCTTGCGTCCGTCCTCTTTCTTCAATGTTTTTCCTAGTTCGACTCCCCATTTGAACTCCGTTACTCGTCCAATGTGCAAGTAATCCGCTGCCGTAACGCCTTCGTTACCACCTAGGTCAATGACCTCTTGGACAATAAAAGGTCTTGAACCTAGCTCGAATCCATGCTCAGTCGACAAGTTATTTAGCCTTTGAACAACATTCTGAATATCAGCAGGCCACATGTGTTTACAAGCGTCCAGGCTAAAATTACGGCAGAAAATACATCAGTTGGTTGATGACATTTTTGAAAAAAAAATTAGAAAAAGTTACAAATACGCATTTACCGAAAGCCAGCTACGCCAAAGTCAATCAACTTGTTCATAAATTCGACAATTTTTTCATTGACCCATCTGTTTCCTACATTCAAGTCACTGAGGCCCAATAAGCGACAATTTCTAACTTCCGCCGCGTTTCTATAGTCTTCAATATTGCCAGAATTTGTAAAACAATTGTGTCTGCCGTTAAAATTGTTTGCTGAATAAGGAACTGCGGGATATAGAAATTTTTCGTAATCATAGTTACTTCCGCCTGTTCCAAAACTACTATTGCCACCGCCACCACACATGTGATTTATTACAACGTCTACATAAATTCGCACACCAACGGCATTGCAGCGTGCCACCATAGACCTGAATTCCGACTCATTTCCAGAGCGTGTTCGATCCAGCTTATACGAGACCGGTTGGTAGCGTTCAAACCAAGGACGGATGATGCCATTTTCACTTATGACTCGATTTTCATTCACAGGTGACACCTGAAACAGACACATCTTAAGATTATTTTATTCGTATTTTGGAAAAATTATTTGCAATTGAATTTTTTTCTTTACGACTGGCGAAATACTTAAAATCAATGCATCAGCCATACCTGTACACCACCGTATCCATAAGGTCCCAGAAAGCGTTCACATTCAAGTGCGATATCGTTCCAAGTCCACTCAAACAAATGAAC
>VYYI01000726.1:0-26606 GCA_021029175.1 Bilobella aurantiaca
ATGCTGGAGAACTGTGAATCCCTCTGGCAAAGCCACCGCATGGCGGATCCGTTCGTTAAGATGATAACTGCGTAAGCCGCCGAACCTCAAAACCGCGAGAAGCTACGATTCGAAGTAACTTGGAAACTTGAGAGGATACGACGCCGTGATCTTAAGCTGTGTCATCTCCCACTGAAATATTTTTCATTACGAAACACTATAAATTAAGGAAATCTATGAGGGATCATTGTCCAGAAATCGTCGAAATGAATCTTTACCACTATTATTTGCAAAGATTAAATGTAAAAAATTCATAACAAATGACAAAATATTCTTATTATTTCGTCTATAACCCATTTGAACTGTAGCACGAAGGCTCACAAAACCTACTAAAGTCATGCGATTTCAAAGTCGAAACGTATTAACGACAAATTTTATTACCTTGCGTGTTAGCATCCCATCGTTTCAAATCTAGTTCATTCAATTATCGAATAAATCTTTATTTTCCGTGATAAATTCTGATGTTAAAATGTTTTAGACGTGTAATGGCAATGAACAGAAGATGATAAATAGAGTTGATCATCATAAGATCGAGGCAATAAGATTATTTAAAACGAAAAAAATGAGTTAAAAAATTAAAATTAGTAGACTTTATTAAACTTTAATTAGTGGAATAACTGCTAGACACAAAATTGAAGTGCACAAAATCATCGTCAATGACTTCCAATTAAGTTAATTTTAAACGAAAATCGCCAGGTGAAAATTGTTGAGAGAAAGTCACCCGTAGCATCTGCCCGTTCGATCCTAGTTGGCACAAAAGGGAGTGTGGGACCACCGAGGCAAAGTACCCCAAAAGTTAAACATGAACAGAAGGGCCCTTATAAGGGCTCCCTGATTTTTCTATAATTGAATTCGCCCAACTCCACTGACCCAGTCCTATTGATCATCAAATCCAATCAGGAGATAATCGACCTAAGGAAACCAACACGCGCCAATTGGTCCAGGAAAATCTGTTTCCAGACCATGTTCTCTTCCTTGTATTTCTACCTGAACATCGTTCAAACAGACTTATTTCCAGCTGTTTGTCCATGTCCATAAAAGGACCTCCAGCCAAGCCTGAGCCTGTCAAGATGGACCAGCTAACGAGGGACACACAAGCCTTCCACTCCTCGTTTCCGATCTTATCAAATGTATCTCAGGAGGCCTCTGAGTGACGCTTCAGCCTAATAAAGGTGATTGGTGAGGTTCCATGCATCCAGAAAAAGCTGCTTACCTCGTTGGAGGGCATAGCCAAAAACGCTGTGATCCTCCGTTGACGCGGTGCAGTTCCAGCGCTCATGGCGGAACTGAAATTGACACTCTTGAATTCCTCGTTTAGCTCCATCAGAAACGGACTTAATGGTGTTTGGAAACGTTTGACAGACTTCAATTTGAGCAGAGACGAGGCCCGGGAGTGCCTGACACACGATTCCTGCTGTGGTTCGAAAGGCATCGTCTGCGATTTGCGGGGCGTCTGCCAGTTGCTGGTCACCGGGAAGTACTGCAGGGGTCACGGGCTCCCTTGACACGCCCAAGTATCTGCAAAGGGGTCAAAAGAGGCCTTTAGAAACAGTTAATCATTGTGGAAGCCATTTTCCTTTTGGACTTTCTTCAAAACCGGTCCCTGAGTTACTGGATTGATAAAGGGAGACGTGGCGGGAGATACGAATCTTGGGTGAGGGCTGGAAGATCCATAAACTTCCATAAAGTAACGAATCTGCGGAAGATTAAGCGTGACCAAAGTGATGAAGACGTGATTTTTGGTTAGGAATGTAACTAACATCCACCCATTTCCATCAAGCTATTAAGACAGACAATGCTAGAAAACCAACAAAGATTTCCTTATCCGGATGCTGAGCTCCATACTCAAATCTGCTAAAAAGAGGAAATCCTCAACACTCATTCTGCTGCCAAAATGGCCATGGCTTATCAAATCCAACTCAAGCCGCGCGGTAATTAGAGCCGTAACCAATTTCACGCCCAAAAACATCGATATTTTACTATTAATTATCAACTATTTTATTAACATCAGAAAATTTATTTGAGAAAAGTTTTGAAAATCAAAGAGACACAAATGAATTACCGAATTTTCAACCATTAAAGCACATAATTTTCAAGATAGCGCTGATTTATTTCTTTTAATTAGTACTTTCTTTTGATCCTCGCGTGAAAAAATATGGTCGAATTCATTCAAACTTAAATCTTCCAAAGCAGCACTTTCAGCGTTGTCGAAACAGCAGTCCTCAGCCCTCTGAGTTTATCCTAATCTAATTCCTACGCTGAGACGCTTGAATTTCTGGTGGGATCGAAGGCGTAATAGCAGGGTTATTAGTGGTCGAAGGCGCTGCGGCTGTCTCGCGTAATAATGACCTACGATTTTTGGTTCACACGTCGAAGCTCGGATTCAGTGAAAACCAGTTTGAAGGCTGTTGCATTGAAGTAGCGATGGCCATGCCGTGGGAGATTTGAATTCCTCGGACTCAACTGTCCCATATTTTGGGAAGTGATCCCTCCCTGTAGCACTTCCTTTTGGGACTTAAAACAAAGGGTGAAAAGTGGTCCTGATGAGGGTTCTCAGTCTGAAATTATGGCTGGAAGGGTCCTTAATGGGGATGGAAGCGAAGCTCTTAAGAGCCTGGGCACCTGAGCGTGACATGAGAGACGGTGGGCGTGAGGCTCCATGGAGATCACAAGGAGCCGCTGGGCATCCTATCACGTTTCGCCCAACTCTGATTCCAGTCTCTAATTAATAGGACCAACTCCGCTTTCTAATCAAAGGATGAACGCTCTCTGTGATCAAAATGGACCAAAAAGGACTAATCTTACCGTAAACCCACTATTCGTACTCCCGGGGCACTAATTCTCGCGGCCATCTTCAAGCTCGGGTACTAATGAGAGGCATGGGGTACTAATAGAGGATTTACGGTATTTTAGAAACAAAACTCTTTCTTCTATGACTCGAATTTCAGCCAACTCCTTTTACGGTTACACGCTTCTACTCCTAATTGGCTTAGAATTCAAAATAATGCTTGAATTGGGACATGTTTTTACCCGAGTTTATTTGTCATCCTTTGTAAAGCAGAGGAAAAACAATATTTTATGCATTTGAAAATGTTAATTTTTGGGAGATTCCTTAAGTAATGCTTAATTAGGATTTAAACGCTTGGCAAAATCTCTGGAACATTATTTTGTAAATATTTTGGTTAGTTAAATTTTACACAATTTCACAATTTTTAACAAGAAAAAGTTTCTTCCGGTTTTTTTTTTCTTTTTAAATTTCCAGCATCAGTTTAGCTCAAATATTGTGTTTTGTGTAAAAAAAAAAACATTCTCCAGATTTTTTTTTATTCTTTCCGTAGATATGAAATAAATTGTGACCCTTATGTTACGAGTTTTTAAATGACGGTTTTGACTGCCCTGTAATTTGAAGAAAAAAGCCGTAAACTTTTTGATGAAACCTTCCTTTAAGCCCTGGATGCTGGGTGGGAGCCTTAGCGCTGAAAGAATGCTGAGGGTGCCTTTGCTTTTAAGGGAAATGTAAATGTTTCTGCTCATAATCTCCATCTGCCACACGGCTCCTACCCGGGCATCAGTCTCCACTTCCTGGACACTTTGTGCTGGAGATGGATTACTTCTCCAGCACTCTCCAGCCTTCTCCAGAGTTGATGTATTAATAATCAAGGGAGCAGACCCTCCTTGTCTTCCGCCCTCAAACGTAGGATCAGGCAAACAAATTTAATTTAATCAGGGCCCTCCTGGATCCTTCGGGGAAATCAAACTTTCACTCAATCAATAACACCCAGCCCCACCTCCCCATCAATCCTCCCAATCAAATCTGGACGATCAAAGTTCACAAGCGTCATCTGCAGAGTCCAAGTCGCTTTGAATCAAGATTAGAATAAAAGTACTTACAGCCAACTGCCCTCGACGCTGAGAAGGACGCTCAATAAAATGGGTCCTACAAGGCTCACTCGTCTCGCCAACCCTTCATGCATCATTGGCCTGTCCCTTCCTCAGAGCACTTAAACTTTAAAAAATCCTTTTAGACGGAGGGAAATGCGATGACATCTCATCCAACATGATCTCCAGTTGAACAACATCCAACACACTCAAAGATCCTTGTTTCTATATTTAAATCTTGTTTTCAAGCAAACTGACAACGCTTAACTGCCCTCATCACTCGAGCGAAACGAGTACTTCTGGACGTTGGAATTAGACAATAAAGAATGGTTTATTGCTTTCAGCGCAAATGGCCTCCCAATAACGTTTAAATTTCCTTGTGTGAACCTTCTGCCGCTCCCGATAATTCGCAGCTCAAGTTTTACTGTTCAGAATCACCACAGCAAGCTTTTAAACTGATTTTTTTTTAGAAAATGTTCTACTAAAAAATTTAAATGGATATTCAAACACTTTCAAAATGGTCATTCAAAATATCCAGAAGAATGTCGCAGCTCACTGTCACCAGAGAACTTGGGGTTAGGCATCTTGAAAATCACTTTCACTTCCGCTTTTTGTAATTTCCAGGTCCGTTTCTTGGAAGGGTACGTTTTAGTTCTGTTTGTAGGGGATCACACCAAAGTCGTATTTGACAGAATGGTAAACTAAGGGTATCGCATCGCGTTCTGTTGTGACAGGGTTGAAGGGCTGTTTGGGGGACCCTTGACAGAACTTAAGGGCACGAGCGACCGAGGCAAGCTTCGAGGCTCAACTGATGCCTTTCCTTCAACATGTCTCCGCTCAAATGGACTGCTCATCCTCTCCTGCCTCACAATTGGGCCTCGTCGAAGCGCCCAGATACGCATCCCTATCTTATTTGAAATTTCCTTCCAGAACTACACGGTGGCCCAGAGCCACCATCCCTCTCGTTTTGAAAACATTTTGGAAATAGGGAAAAAGTGATCCGTCATCTGGGAGCCTCATGTCAGATTCCCTAATCGCAGCGCCAAGGCCCTCACCCCCTCCTCTCTAACCTTTGTAATATTTTTTGTATCAGGGCTTTTAGAACTGGACAGGTTGGAGAAAGGAGGGCCCTTGAAGGTCATTGTGGGTGATGTGATAGGGTTCCCTCTCAAGGGCCCCTTTTCGGCTGGGACCCTTCGGGCCAATGATGAATGGAAGACCGACAGAAGCTGGAGCGGGAGATACAAACTGCCCAACGGCGTGAATTAGAGCCCAACAATGACTTCAATCATACCCATTTTGCCACTAATGAGACAAGAAAAGGAAACATTCAAAAGGGCCGCATAGTGCTGCCTGAATAGGAGCATTTTCTACCGTAAACTTCATTAGTTTGCTCAAGGAAACACTTCCTTTCAAAAATTTCTATTGAAAACGGAACCAAAAACATGTTTCAAAAAATCTATAAAGACTTTTTTTCGGAAAAAGATTAATCGGAAATCGAAATGAGTTCTGCTTAATTTTCAGGGGCCTATTTCACGTTGTAAATTGTCTTTGTTAATTAATAGTCTTGTTTATGACCTTCTCTTTTCACCAGAAACTTAAACTTTACTTAAAATTTACTTTAAAAAGAAAGTTTAAAATGAATGTATTTTCAAAATGCTTTGAACGACTAATAAGATAGGAAATGGTTTTTGTTAATTTACGGTTTAATTTTAATTTACTTTAATTTCTCATATTCTGATTACCGTAAAAGTGTATTTTGAAGGTGAACTGTTTCCTGCTGCAATTCCTTTACTTTTAGAAAGGCTTTCAAAAGAAATGGAAAGTATGAGCAGCAGATTTTAGAATATAATTTCCCAGGAGGTAGCAAACTTGTTTTGAATTTAGAATTTATATGGAAAATCAGGTTGGATTAAGTCTGAGATGTTGAGGAACAGGTGGGAATCTGATGAAGGTAAGATATTGCTCCCAATCCCAAAAATCTCTAAAGGAATTTCAATTGGATTTAACGTCGTCCTTTGCTGATGCTCAAAATAAGGGATCGCAAGGGGCCCTTGAAAAAGTTTTCATTTTGGGAGGTTAGGTCACAGCTGGCTTTTCCAGGGAGGATGTAAATCCTGGAGCCCTTTATTGCATCCAGGAGATTTACATCCAATCAATAAGACGCATTCACTTAAAAATGTGTGTGGAGGCACTTTTGCAGCAAAAATGCTAACATGAACTGATCTGATCATCTGAATCGTGGCTCTTTTTTCATTTTATTGAACGAGGAAATATTGTCCAGAAATTAAATTCAATACAAACTAAATTAAGTATTTGTCTTAATGTATAATTTACGAAGTTTATTTTGAATTTACCAAGTATACAACATTTTGATCCAACTTCAACATTCCGTCATGTCGACCTACTAAAGTGATATTTGACGCAATATGGCTCCCACCGTCAAAAACTTCTGATGTCTGAAGTTGCGTTAAGTAATAATCACAGGTAACAGTGTGCGCAATTTTCTAGAAATTATCATTTTATTTCACAAATTATAGTTTCCATTTGTGTTACCAGTTCGGTATTAGCATATTCTGATTAAAATAGTTTATTCCAGGACATTTTAGAGGTCGATTTTGATTTCAGAATTTTTTTTAAAACAAGAGTCACTTAAGGTACAATATTCATCACATCATGTCACAACACAGGGAACAGTATTAAGTTAAGCTTAAACAGCCATTTGGGGAGGGAGCACCATTTCTCTTATTAAGAATCTTAAATTCAGCGCACATTAACTAAATAAGTTTTAAACAAAAAATAATAACAAAATTACGAAAATTGTCTCTCAAATTATAATGCAGAATATCTACCCATTAAAGCATTTTTTAAATATTACGTTTATGAGAGGAAGGTCAGGACTGCAGATTGAAGGTAATAGGAAGAAGTGAGAAATTTAAACAAGAAATAGAACAAGATAAACAAACTAACACGTAGTAAACAAACTTGTAAACATGTAGTAAAATAGTAACAAAAATTGAACAAGAACAATAATTAGAAGTGAACAGTTGAAAAGATGGGGTAAAAAAGAAGGTTCTTGAAATTTACATTTGACTTTGAAAATATCGAAGGAACAACGTAAATCTGGAGTTTGCTATAAATACTTCTCAATTGGGATTTTAAGCACTAGCTAATAATTAACGCTTAACATAAAAAATAACATTGAAGGTAATTTTAATTCGGAAACACAAAAAATGGTGTAATAAAAATAAATAATTCGTTTGTGGACGCAATTCCTAATGACGCAGGAGCAGGGACTGCTCATCACACTTTATGATGATCCAATTAAAGGTACATTTTGAGGGCTGTAACTAATTTTACAATTGTGAGTTACAATTTGTTAGCAATAAATCTTGTAATTATTTCAATTATTGAGAAAGTTATAGAGCTAATTTGGGGGGCTGGGGTTATGATTACTTTAAGAAAATTTACGTTTCCCCTCAAATATATTGGCGTTATTTTTATAGTAGTCACAAATCAATTTTCAGCCAAGTATACCCTTGGCCGTGGAATATAGGTTTAAAAGAAATTTTCTAATTTTTAATTAGCCTCAATAAATTAAATTTTGCAATCAAGACAATTTAGAAATATAAAGACTAAAGGATATTTACATATAAATTACCGGCACTTAACGGGTGCCGCGGAACTAGGCTCTTGATAATTAGCCCTAGTTTCAGCTTTGGATGTTTAAGAAAAATATACATTTTTTGATAAGTATCAAGGTTTTTTCAGTTTCGCCTTGACGTTACGGCTTGGCTCGGTTGCAATCGTGCGGTTTGGCAACGGAGGCGCTAGAGGTCGCTTTTTGGGATTCAATTTCCTATGATCCTGGGCAACCCGCCGTGAGATAGTTCTTGAGACAAGCGACTTCGGTAGCAAGTCGTACCAATTCGGACTTCAATTTTACGTTTTCCGATTCCAGAGACGTATCCTCGTTGAATCGCTGTTTCTTGGCCCTCTTGCGCTGCTGGCTCGAACTAATTGGTTCCGGGACGGACATCCCTGGCTTTCCGAGTGGTCCCATTTGTTTGAACGCAGAGAGGGGCGAAGGCTGTCTCGACGCTGAAAACTTGTCGATTCCTTCTCCATTAATTGAAATTCCAGAATCACGTTCATCTGAACTTCCGGAACCGCTATTGGTGGACTCGTCATGGTCCCAGTGATGCAACGGACTGACTTGATCCGGCTTCAAGCCAATTCCGTACGCAGCGTCCCCAATGAGCGTCTTATGGCGCAATTTGTGTGGGAGCTGCTGATTGTTTCCAGGGCCAGCAGCGCTAGTTTGGTCTTTAGCATTTACTTTCTCCGGTTCGGTGCAGCGTTCTGGGCTCTTCATGCGCCGCGGACTGTGATCTGAATCCGACGTCTGCCGCTCATCAGAATGCGTCTCGGACGAAGGCGGCACATTACATGTAATGCTAAGGTTGAGAATGTCATCCGAGGGTGACATACTGCTGCGGCCACTGCTACTTAAATGACCGCGTGCCCCCTGTGGAGAGTAGTCATAGTGATGATCATTGGGCTTCTCAATGTCTATATGTGGTGGATGAAGGGGCATGCGTCCTGGAATATGGTGGTGGGCAGGCTGAGGGCTTCTGGACCGTTCGTCCATGTGATGACCATAGCTTCGGTCATCGTCATCATCCATGTCAATGTGGCTCGATTCGGACGGAGATGAGGGACTCTTCATGTAGCCCCCGCTCCCGAGGCCCTTGACCCTCTTTGTGAGACTTAAAACTTGGTCATTTGAAGGGAGTGTCGAGAGGACTTGGTCGAGACTAATCATATTGTCACCAACGATTCCAAATTTGTCCTTGATAGCAATTAATTGTGCTTTGAGGATATGATTCTCTTTGGTGAGCTCAATGACGCGCGTCTCGAGGATCATGTCATTGAAGCGGCGCTTCTCGCGTGACCTCTTTGCGGCTTCATTATTTCGACGCCGACGGTCCCAGTAGCTGTCATCTTTCTTATTATCCGGGATGAATTCCCGCTGCTTCCGTTGATTGAAGAGTAGTTCCTTTCGCTTTAGGTTCCCCGCGAGGTCGAACGGTGCGACTGGAAGGGGAAAGTTGCCGGAGGGCGGTGGGAGCGGTGGACTGTGTGCACCGAACATCGGTGGGCCGGGAGCCATCGGCGGCATTTGCATCGGGCCGCACGAGTCACCGTTCGGTGACTCCTGCCCTCTGCCTACCATCATTTGGCGTCTCAGATGGGCATCTGGAAAAAATAAAAGAAGAAAGCGACATTAGATCAATGAACTTGTTGCATTAAAACCAAATGGATACAAAAGGCGCAGAACTCTAACAAAGTTGGATCGTAAAACATTGCAAAAACCTTGCAAAAATGCTCGTGCAACCTACTGACAGCGACTTGGCACTGATTCAATCGAATCAGGGAGTCGTTAGACTTACGGTATGTCACACTACTGAACTGTCCGGAATAACGCATTCAAAATGTTTTTCCGGAACCCACGGGCCCTTACACAAATCGTTGAGTCAATACCCTTATAAATTGCCCTTAAGACGAATGTCAAATTCAAACAGTACAAATCTGACCTAACGAGACCTACCCCGCCCCTTCTTGATTAACACCTAATCCATATTAGTATCGACTTTCTTAGCAATTTCCTATCCAAAGGCATAACCGACACACAACCAATTACGACTACTAAAAGTATGACGCTTAAGCGTAAACATTAGTGAGAATTATGATTGTCAATTTCTGAGAATTACTACTTTCTCCTGGAAGGGAAAGGTAAGTTTACGCTTGCCCAGAATTTGCAGTAATGTAATTTGCAAATGCGGAAGTATCCAGTATAATGAGAAGGTGGGCGAATGGGAAGTTGTGGAGGGTCGTGGACCAATCAAAATGGGACATTTGTAATTATTAATTACATTGTAAATTGACATGTATCATCTCAATTCTAATGCTTCCTAAGCTTGGATGAAGGGACGTTTTGAAGACTTTAAAATCAACTTCCTAGTTTTCATTCGCCAAGGTTCAATTTTTAATTGTTTTGTTTCACGATTTCCATTATTACTCATCTAAGGAATAGCATGTAGAGAATCGTACTATCAAGCTCGGAAGTTAGTTACTTAGAAATTACTTATTTAAAGCGCTTCAATATTTGGAAACTTGCTTACTATCGCATAGGGTGGAATATTAATATTAGTAAAACTATTCATTTTTTTTTAGTAGAACACGCTACGAGATTTTTAATCTAATAAAGGAATAAATCATGAAGCGATGTTCCTGGAAAGGTATCATTAATTAAATGATCGAAATCCAATCAAATATTGAGTGATTCCTGACCTTTACCATGTAATAATTTCTTAAATCGTTCAATAAATTATTGATCCATCCTACAACAAGTTTTTGCCTACTACTCTAATATTCACGAATACGTCACTTACTTCAAATGACCTACTTTTTTAATTTCGTTTTCAACGGACATGCTATGCAGACAATAGGGAGCTAAAGCCATTTCATAACTAAAAGCTCAACAAGCAGCTACAATGCTCTTACAAAGTGTTTTTTAGAACAAAGTTATCATTACTCGGATATTTTTTTTAAACCGAAAGTTCAATTTATTGAAACGTCAAATTATGACTCTGTGTAAAATTGAAATTATAGTTGAGCAGGATTCACAATTAATAAGAAAAAAAAATCAAACTCGATTGCTCATCATCAGAATTGTGTAACATAATGTAACTGCGTCGAACACCGCCGGTTCAGCACAATTTATTCAGTACGCGGTTACGCCGCTGTGTTGCAACAGTAAAAGCGTCTGGAAGTGGGGCGTTTCTTAATTGTCATAATTCTGCAACATGATTTTTTTTTGGAATAATCATGAAAATTGATGAATCATGGATGTTTTTTTCAAAATGACAGTGGCTAGCATTTGTTTAATGGAAGAACATTTGAAGGAGAAAGGTAGGGCGACAGGTGAAAGCCGTTTCCAAAAATACACCTTTCTCCCTTAGGATATCGACCGCAGGTGACTTGAATGGCGACATTCATAAAAAAAAGGGATATCACGTGTCCACTTCATATTTAAAAAAAATGGTGAAAGCATTTCTACAAGTCAGAATCAGAGTTTGCTTTCTCTTTGAAGGAAAGTCAACGAACTACACTTCTTAGTATTTGAGAAATATTGAAGAGTGCGGCTGAAGCATCAGCGATTCACATCAAACTTTATATTAGTATGATTTCTACTTCACTGAATTCTGCTAAACTAATTTCTAAATTAGTAAAATATTGAACATTGTATATTGTGTGACTCTGACGGATACCTGAAAAAATTCCCTGGAATCATCAAATCAGATCAACGAAAATGTCACTTGAAAGTGCGAGTTGCGATATGAAAGTAACTGTTTGCAAATGCTTTCATTACTGATGACGACGCTTATCTATTTTACAACTATTATCATTTGGCAAGGTCACGCCTAGAGCACCTCTCCTTAACTTAATTGCAAATTAAAATTATCAGGAATCGAATTTTAAATAAATTCGTATCAAGCACTTCAACGCTGCTAAATTAAATATACTTGAAATAAAGCAGCTGCACTGTGAGCTGTGTTACTCAAATCAAAAACATGTTTAACAGTTCAAAAACAATTTTGAAGATGGAAATGCGGAGGTCAAAAGGTGAAAGTAAAAATAGCAGAGCATCAAAGTGCCCTTGTCGTTGCTTAGGGCGGCGGTTTCATTGAACCGTGGAAGCGACTAAGGAACTGTTTTTCGCCTAAAATCAATACTTTCAAGGGCACCCTTTGAATCAACTTGTCCCTTTTCCTCTACCTCCGGAATATTACAGAGCACGTACCGTTGTTTTGGTGGCTGTCTTCATTTTCAGTGACAGTAGCAGCCGACCAGAAAAATTCTGGACGCTCCCGCTTCTCTCCAAGGGCCTCCAGCATTTTGAAAATGCCAAGTTAGGTCAGGGTGAATTCAAGGGCACTACAAGTTCGAGATGAGTCTAGAACAACTTTTGTAACTTTTCGCTCAATCGCTGAACGACTTTAGGACGATGCTAACCGGTGGGCACTCAAAGGCAGAATGACGCTGAAAAGTTGATGGCAGTTATACTTCTAGTGCGAAGTTTATGAGGGAAACGCTGCTGAAGCACCCGGCAAATCTGATTTGGAATAACACGACCAGCACCAAATTGGGAACGCATCCAGGGTATCCACTTTAAATACAACAAATGATGAGCACGCCGTTTTTATAAAAAGTGGAGAAAGTAAACGCAAAGGAGCCTTTAAAAACAAACAAAATTTTGAAAAATTCAGCTAGTCGACTACGAAAAGGCCGTTCCCTGCTTCTGATTGGTTGATGATTACACATTTTTAGCAAAATGGAAACTGACGTAAGTTTTTAGTGTGCAGAGGAAACTGACAGAGCTATGATCTGGCAGTTAATATTTTGCTAAACAAGTGTTGATGAGTACGATGGAAATTGGAGATGTATTTTTTTCAGTATCTGCCTTTTATTTTCACTTGTTTGTAATTTTTTGCAAGGGATTTGTAGAAATTGGACAACTTCGCCCATCCTTAACTCGTCTTCCTGGCTCATGTGCCAAAAACAACTTATTCGGCCAAAAACCCGAGAATCCCTAGGTCACCTTCCTTACGTAATCACCAGAGTTCTTGCCATTTGCCAACTTGCAAAAAAAAATCCTCGCAAAAAATAGCAAAACCTCTTTTCAAAACAAGGGTGCAACAAACTCCAGCAGCTCCACAGCGATCGCCTTTATTCAGATAAACCTTTAAGCGTTCTTTCCTAACCTTTTTTTGTGAATGAAAACGTCTCTAAATTGCAATCAAATTCATCCCAAAATATGTTAACAAACGCCTTTAAACAATTCTCAAATAACAGCACTAACATTTCTCAATTTCAAGACAAAAGTAAAGGTTAGGTTTTTAAGGTTAAAGGCATTGAATTTTTCAGCGTGAAAAATGAACGCACGACGACTTTGGCAATAAAGATGATGAAATTAGGGAAGATGAGAAGAAAGTCAGCATTTTAGGCAAATCAAGGATTTGGGCAAATTATGGAATGGCGGAAAAATTCCCTAAAAAAAATTCTTTTGAAATAGCGTTTGAGGAAGAGAAATATAGGGAATTTTAAAGAAAAAAAATCGTGAGCCAATGAGAATTGAACAGGAACTGGAGGCTGGGACATAGCAGGAGACATGGTGGTAGGAGGAATTGAAAATTAAGTTTCGTTGAAGCAAATGGTAATAATGTTACAAAACGTATCCAAGGACCCTTCCAGAAGACATTGTGTTATAACACAAGGTAGATTGATGAGCTTCCTATATATGCCAAAGGCACTTATGTAAAATTGCATTTGTTGACCTTGGCCACGACCTCACCTCTTCGCAAAGAGCTCATTGCCACTTCCGCACATCTCGTAATCCTTTCACGCAAATACTAAATTGATCCTATTGCGAAGTACTACTGCTATTATGAAATAACACCACAAAATCATTACCCAATCAAAACAGTATTCCAGCTTTTACGCAGTAATTAATCAAATACGACTAATTTCAATGATTGAAAATTAAAATAGAAGCTGACTAATACAGAAGATAGGAGGTATCAATTCTTTAAAAAAAATTCAAACTCTTTGAAGAGCAACCTTTGAAAAGCTTTTTTTTTTCCCAATAAACTTGATCTCTATTTCAAAGTTATTCAATCCGAACAATTACATAACTATACGTCCGCATGGCGGTGTGTACAATCACCGTTTACTACGTTTTAGCTGATACTTGCAATTCCTAATAATTCGACTTTACGTAAAATTGTCATCGTTTTTCCCTGAATAAAAAAAAATGTGACGAATCCAGATACGGGGATGATAGTGATATCACTGTGATTTCACCTTTGGATGTGTTACCTAACTGTGGCTGAATTGTCAGCCGTTCACAAGCTGCTAAGCGCTTCGGAATTTTTTAAAAATTAAAATTTTAAAATTATAAATAAAAATTTGAATTACAGTAGAGGAGGCTCATCGTCCCTTGCAGTTGTAGCATAACTTATTTTCTATGCCCTTTTGTTTCTCGGCTTGACCTCAATATTTTACAGTGCTAAAAAGAAGACAAAATTGTGTGATGCTCTTGTGCTTGGTCAAATGTGCACAACAATGAAATAAGTGTTACGTTAGGTGGATGTGGTCCTCCCCAAATGTGGATCAAGTTCCCTTCTATTCAGAAAGTTAACAATGACTGTGAGCACCTTAACACTGCTAAACTGCTGAAGGAACAAGTAGACTATGTAGAATTAGTTAAGTGGGAAAAGTGAGTCTGATCTAATTTCATTAGCCGGAGATGCCTTAATAGTCATCACTTTAGCGTCAGGATTTCCATTCAATTCAATCACAAAAGCAATCGATGACATCAGTTATCTGTGCCTTATTTCCTTGCCTATTCCAGTTGAGAATCTATTAGACATCGCCGAAGCCCCTCACGTATGCCAAACATGTAGGCTCTCGAGTTTTTTAAAAAGCTCGATTTTGAATTTAAGTCAAAACAAAGTAGATTTTTTGTTTAAAAATTTACTAAATTCTGACGGACTAACTTTCGATTGACTGATTTAACACAAAAAATTATGCCAACACCTTATTTATGACCGCGAGCTCCATATCTGCTTCGAAAAGTACTTTTTCTGAGCAGTATTTTCCAACAATTTTGTTAAGATCAATTTTATGCTGGCGTAACCTAGCAACAGTTTAGGAGTTGTAGGTCACGTTGTCAGGGATGTTGCTATGTGTAACAATAGAGAAACTTGTCCTACTTCCTGCTGAAATGACCGGCTTCCAAAAGCACCTGAAGGTAAAGCCTAGGCGGAACCTTCCCTAGCTTCCTCCTTTGCAAATGCTATTTTTAGGCACATCTCCCGCGGAGTCACAAGTAACGTTTTGGGATGATGACAGGTAAGTTTGTGGTTGATTATTTAGGACAAGGCGTAAGTGGCCGGGCATTACTGTTACAAGGACTGAAAGGACCGTGGGCTGGCCAGGAGGAAGTGGAACCTTGAAGGCAACACTGTTCCTATTACACCTCCAATTAATGCCCATCTAATTATGTCAAGAGGGAAGTGACCCTGATTTGAAAAAGAGTGATGCCTCAACGAATTCTATTTTACAGCTATTGTTGAAACTATTTCATGCCCTAATGTTTTTATAACGTCTGATAATTACAAAAAAAAACAGAAGTAGAAAGCGTCAAAAGTACTAAACGAACAAGTTATAAAAAAAATGTAGGTATAATTTAAAACAAAAATGCTTTACAAAATGACATCAATTTTGAAGAGAAATGATAAGGAATTTCGAAAAAAGAGTGATTCAACTTAAAAAATTACCTGGACGTGACTGGAGGAGGAGGAGTCCGCCAGTATGCATGTTGCGGCGTTTCACTTTTCAGTCAATTCGGAATTTTGACAATTTAGTTTGTAATTTAAAAGCTGACTAAAAGTTAAGTGGACTTTTGACACTGCCTAAGTGTGCTAAGTCCTACGTCAATAGTTAGTCTGAGTTATCACTTCTATTGGACTCAATTGTTTGTAGGCAAAATAAGCGGCTGCTCGCTGGAACGTACAAAGTGGGTGTGAGTGCCAGGAGCTTCCCTCCCAAAGCAAAGGCTTCTTCTGGAAGATGATCGCTTTACCGGCGCAGGTAAAAAAAACTTTCTCAATTGTCAATTAGTGGCCGTAATATAATTTTAAGAGCAGTGACACTTCCACCACTTAGAATTGATGCTCCGACGCGTCCTTAACTCTTCCATAAATAAACCTTCCCAGGAACTTGACAATGAGGCACTGAGCTGAGTCCTGAAGGGCGACCAGGCCTTTTAGGCCTCTACAATTGAGAGATGAGCCGCCGACTTAAGCCCCAAACCCACCCACCGTCGCCACCGCCAATTGAGAGTGAGTTTGATTCTGATGTAACGCAGCGGGAGCAACGCAACGCCTCCTACGACGACAGATCAACTGCGGTATTTGCAACTGACGCTTCTTGAAGGCCTTAGCCACGCTAAACCCTTTAGCACTTGCTTCTCAGCCTCTAGCAAAGGAAGCAATGAGGACTAGATTTCCATTGTTGTTGTAAAGCATTGTTGTGATCTAGACCTTGAAGGGCCCTCGGGGATGAAGCTAACCCGGATTCCACCTCCACCATTTCCCATAGCACCACTTGAGCCAGCATCTCCCTTCCGCTCAGAAAATGCTTGTGCTGGGGATACTTGCCGTGTGCTGCCTAGTAGAGAGGAGACACTGACCCACTTTCCTAGATCTCATCCTCAGCACTTAGAAGATCATGAATTCACTTCATCATCAGAAAAGTAGGAAGTAGGTCTCTGCTCCACTCTGCAACGTCAATGGAAGGAAAGCGGTCGTACCAGGCAACAATTGGAGGTCTGTTATGCAGAAGGAGGCTATTACTAAGCGCTCTTCTTTAGTACCAGCACTAATGGCCACTTCTTGTGGGACGACGGTGGTGCTATGACATCAAAAGTGGCAAAGAGGCCCTCGTGCGTAACGCCTTAGTGAAGAAGTGAAATCTGGCTGAAGATTTAATTGTCCAATTGTTATCAAATCTTTTACAATGACCAACTTCCTAAAAACACGTTATTTCCTTTACTTCTGATTTTCATCTGGTTCCTCTACGACGGAAGGAAGAAAAACGGAAGGAAGTAGAAGATTCCCTGCAGAGACGCAGCGTTCGAGATAAGGTCACTGTCAAGGGCCCTCGTAAAAGGCCTTCCTCGTCATTTATATAACTCAAAATCCACCCCTTACGCAGAAAATTGTGCACAATTTTATCAAAGTAATCGTATTTCCAAAGGACCTCTCAAAAGCGTTCCATGTCATTTAATCTCCCTTTCTCCAGAAAATATTGAAAATCAGAAAAATCCTCATTTTTCCAGAAATATAACAAACGCTCTTGTTTAGCGCTTTGCCTTCAAGCTTTTTTCGAACCTAATTTTTATAATAATGATAGTAATAAATATTTTAAGCAAGGCTATTTCGAACTGGTATGTTTTGATTCAGAGATTGTTTTTGTTTTTGTGACATAAATTGTAAGGTGCAGCGATTAAAACTTTCTGTTGAAATATTTTTCTGGACGCTGGATAAACAGGTTTCAGGTATGAAAAACAAGGTAAGTTCATAGCAGCGTAAGCTTTATATTTTTCTAAACATAAACACAATGACCAGTCACAACACGATGTCGACATAAACAGCGACATATTTACACGACGCAGAGATACATTACATGGCGTGGTATATTGGGGCCAAGTCTTAAGTGTTGTCAAAGTGTTATTGATCAATGGGGCGTGGCGAGGGAGATCTTATGGGTTACTAGGTTACTCCATCGCATAAAATGGCAGACACTGCAGCATCTTTTGTTGGGATGATGGTGGGGCTGATAGCGTAACTGGTGCGACCCACCCTGTCATAGCCCAACGGACAGCCACCAAAAGTGTGCCTCGTATTATTAACTTTGACCTCATTCCCAAATGAAACGAGATTCTGTCGCTCTCTCTTAGTTGCAATTTTGTGAAAGTCATGGCTTCCTCAAGACGCAGCGTCGCCTTGAACTTCCACGGTTTCACGGTCCCCAAGAGGAAGGAAGGGGGTGGGACCCTAGCAGAAGGGGACTCAAGGAAATCACAGCCCATGAGTCGTCGAATTAGTTCCCATTATAAATCCCTTAAGTAAATTAGACTCATTGGATTGGTTATGCTTCCTAAATAAGTTTTAAAAAGAAAAGACTGCGTGTGCTCCTTTACGGCTCAAAAAACTTTCTTTTCTTTGGGAAACTGGCACGGTTTCAAAAGAGCTAATGGCCTGAATGATTACATTCTTGTTCAAGTAACACTGTCTTGTAAGGGCACAAATAAGTGTACTAATGAACTTGTCCCTTCCTTAAGGGCCCTGACATTCACCTTCCTCCCTTTTGCAATCCCACTCATTGAAACGAATTGGTCCATTTGTTATGTCAATATGCCCATGACCTCAAATCCTCTAAATAGAAATTAAGCAAACTAAATACATCAAACCTTTCCAAGTCTTCCACAGTAATTACAATTCGATATTCCAGAAAAATAATCTCGATATCCCATGCCTTTGGATTTTGAAATATTTTCTAACATGAATAGAATCAAATGAACAAAATATTCCTAGAGAAAGCATTGAGAAAGAGAAAACTTTTCTTTTCTTGTAAATGCCACAAAGGCCACTCGTCATTAGGTCAAAATAATTGTCATCTTCAATTTCCGAAGATGTTTGTGACACAAACTGCATTCATTAAGTGGATTAGATCAAATGTCGTCCAAAAAGTAGATTTGTTGACTTCTGAACATGCAGAGATGGTTTCTACGCAGGGAATAGGGAAAACGTTGTTCTGAGCTTGAGTCATAATTACGAATATTGCAGAAGATGACCTCAAATTAGAACGAATCCCTGATAATCGATCACTTCCATCGCCCCAAAATCTCGAGTAACATGACCAAGTTGCGGAGAAAACAATGATGTAACTTTCGTCTGTATCTCCAGGAAGATAGTCGTAATTCGTCCACTTTCCAGATAAAAGTTCTATTTGGAAATTTATCTTACCTAATATGTCCGATAGAGTCTCAAGGCCCGTTACCCAATTTGTCCCACATTACTGTCACAACGTGAGCTACATTTTCATTACGTTCAGGTAAATTGCGATTCAGATTTGGAATATACTTTCCAAGTAAAAGCGTACTCGAGTCAAGTACTGGCTTGATTCACTTGATTTTTGAACTATTAATTACCAAGAACTACATGGGGTTAAATAATGGTCAATAAATCATACAACGCCATTTGAGAGGGTTGAAATATAGTTTAAAAGATGAGCCTAACATTATCATTAGTAAAGTTCGCCACATTTTAAGCTTATGCAATTTGCAAAATCAGAGCTCCTCGCCAAGTATTCCTGTTCCTTGATTATTTAGGCGTAGTAATTGTTGTAAAATGAAAGTGTCAGTGACCCCTTTTTGTTATTAAGGTGTAGAGCAGGAATCTTGGAAAACGAGTTTCTGCGGAACGTTGTTTTTGCCTTGAAAGTACGCATCACTTTCAGAGGGATAATTGCTTTTGACTATGGGCAAAAGTTGCAAAATTTTTAGCTTAGCATTGGGTGGGATTCGCGAATTTGCAGATTGGACTTGACCTTGGCTCTTTCATCATCAATTGAATTGAATCTCGAGGGGATTGGCCATTGCCCAGTGGCAACGACTTCTCCAGTGCCGTTGACTCTCCATCAAAACAACTTTCCTTACGTAATTTATTTTTGCAAGTAGGTGTGATGCTGTGAAGAAGGTGTCACGACCTCATGATTCAATTTCCTTAACTCTTTAGCTTTAGCCAAAATTTTGGCAAAAATTCTTTAGGAATTCAAATTTTGAAATTGGCGAATCGCCAACAAAGAGATTTAAATCATTTTTATGCCATCCTGTCCTCGCTATCTGCACTGAAGAGTCTGAATGCGGGATCTGAGAAAATGGCAACGTTTTTTATAAATTTGGAAAAAAAAAATCGCAAGGTGTCCTTTAATTTTTAATTTTTTGAATCGGGTTTGCTATAAATAACACGTAAGCTCTTAGGAAAAAAATGCTTTAAAATTTGAAAAAGTAGATTTTTGTATTTTGCAGCGACGAAAAACAAACTTGTTTTTTATTTTACAATTTTAATTTTTCGTAGGCCGCCTGTTGCTTTGCGATTGGTAGGTAATGGCGTACTAGGTGACGTCCTCTTAAGACGAATTGTAGGTGATCATTTAATATTTAGAAAAAGTAAGGCGGTTTTAGAGTGGAAGGCTATTTCTTGTCTTACTATTTTTCCATTACGTAGTGGCCTCGGATCGATGCTTCCTAGAAATATACAATGGTTGTCTCGTCCTTTCAAATGAAAACATTGATTATTCCCTGGAGAATTGCCGCTGGAGCTGGACAGCCAGTTCTATTTTCTCACGTTTCGTTCGATACAGGTCTCTTCAAATACGTCTGAATTAGTAAGTAGGCCAATCCAAGGTCACTCCGCTCTCCAATGTAATAGAAATGACAGGGTATTAAGGCTTAACAATGGCATTGAAACAAGCGTCTTCGAAGTGCGTCACTGGAAATCACTAGACCCGAAAATCAAATAAATTTCGATGAAGGAGACCTGTAATTAATTATTCACGTAGAAGTGAACTTTCGAAATAATTTGAGATGCAATGGGCTTTAAGTGTTTCGATTTTCATTTGCTTAAAACCACTTAACGGTAGTATTACCTTTGATTTTTGGGCATTTCTAAAAATCACACGGTATCTTTACGTCCCACGCCTTCTCTCACTCGACTCGATCGAATAATGACTCAACCTTAGGGGAAACATATCGAAAAATGGTGAGTTCTGCTAAAGGTATATTTCAAGGATTTTTAGAGAATATGAAAACGATCGATCAATTGTGATGGTAAGGGTTAAATTTTTTAGGCTAAGGGGCCTGGAAAACTCCAGAAATAACTATAAATGATTGTCTACTGAAAAAATAATGGGCGTAACGACAAAATGGCACAGCATTTCCAATATGCCAAACATGTCAAAGTGTTTGCCAAATCAAAGGTTTACGTAATGTAATATCCATTTCACCTTGACTAGTGACAATTACTGCTTCAATATTTCAGTAGGAAAAATCAAAAATCGAAGATATTCATCCAACTCGAAGCTGGGAAAAGTCAAATCAATCGTTTTATCGCTACATGACAAGGCGAATTGAATTTTCAATCTTATTTCTCTCAATTAAAAAGACAAAAGTGCTGTCCCTTAAGAACAATGTGGAAACAATTCAGCAAATATTGCAACATAAATTGATAGTAACTCCTGAATGGGATGAAAATTATTAATAATTGGACCTTAATACTTTTTATGTATGTATTCAATTTTAAAGTTTTTTTTAGAACAGAAAAGATGTTTACTTTAATAATGATAAAACTTTTGAAAGACAACAATTTAACAGTGTAATTTTTTTATATATTTAACTCATTTTTTAATGGTTCGAGTGTATTTTCCGCAAACGTCTGAAATGTGAGATTTCGTTATATCAGTGCTGATTTTCAATACATCTTGAGAAACCTTTTTTGCAAAGCTATCTCGGCTTTCAGTGATAATTATAATGACATTTACTTTCGTGTTTAACAATGATGGTAAGGAGAGGCTATAAACGTGTTTTCATTTAAGTAAACAAGAGCAGCAGTCACGCTTTCTGAACAGAAATTGCAAGTTCCAGAAAAGTTCAGTGTCTTTCACGAATAATGTTGGATCAAATCCGAAATTTTGGAAGTTCAAGTTCTCTGTATGTACAGTCACGTGGCAGGGTAGGTGAGCGTAATTGTTTATTGTTTTTGTTCATTTCCTCAGATTAATTAAAGTTACCTTTGTTGGCAGCATCTCGATATTGAATTACGAAATAAATTGGACGCTCAGACATTTGCTAAAATTCGACTAGGGTCCTAAATAATGATATGATATTAAATTGAAGATTGAGCCGAGGTAATATTGTGATTAATATTAACTCATGCCGCATTTTTGGATAGAATTTCCAAAGTTAGGTCAGTAAACTGTCTTCAATGTTCAACAGATTTTCTAAAAGTGGAAATCAACGTGACTTGTTACTTAAAAAAAACGACAAAGTATGTAACAGGGCTAATTAGAATTGACCCATTGCAATTCCAAAACTGTTTTGCTGAAACTAAACACGCCTGACTCAACAGTTGGAAAATTCACATTTACCAGCATTATGTTAAAAATTTACACCATTTTTTACATATTTTGAAGTAAATAAAAGTAAGAATTGGATCCGGAGGAAAAGTATTGCTCCTTTTGTTTTAATCCTATTTTACTTTTATTTTATCAGTCTTTTTTAATTCTAAATTAAAATTAAATTATGTTATAAATGAACACGTGATTGATTTGAGCCATAGATCATCCTCGAAGGGGCTCGTGAGCATAATAATTCGTGTTATTCAATATGTAGGACAAGAAAACTTTCTTTAATCTTGCAGGCCTACTTACCTCCTTCAAAAAATAATGTCATTATCATCAAATCTTTACAATAGCATACCCTGCAGCCTGCAATTTACTGCACTCACACTGCACAATTGTGGTTACCTGAATGACTCCAATTTGTTGAAGAAGCTGATTCTTATAAAACGTCCATTTTTCACACACTGTTAGCACGAAACACTCCTTAGAGAAAGTTCAACTTTTGCAAAAATTCTGTTAAATAAATCCAGATAATCCTGCGATATTGCAATACGGGGGGAAATAACTAGTCAGTTAAAGTATCAGTAAATAATTAAAACAATCCTAAACAATTTCTCAATATAGGTACCATTTGCTATTAGCATCATTCATTGACCATTATTCATTACTGAAAACTTGTGCGTTGCTAATTATGAAGAAGCATTTTAAATAGTATTATGAATTATTTCTTTAACTTAAAATAAACTATTGTGATTTGGCTTACTAATTTTAGATTCGGTAGTTCTCGTGCTATGATAAATTGCAATAATAGAATCGTACAGAGACAAAAATTAAATAAAGATTAAAATTGAATTAATTGGCGTTTAGGTGTCCTCGGCGTCAGGAACACCAAATTTGAGAAAATATCGATTATGTAGACTCAAGATGCGTTTCGGTCACTGGGAATTAAATATTTTTGTATTTATTATCGAAAATATATCGATAGTGATGGCTGGGGCTTGGCACATTCAAAAGGTAAGTTCGCAACAGGTATCCTAATGAAGGCTCATATAATTCTAGAAGGAGGTATTGGTGTTACCACTGGCAAAATTAAGTTGAAACCTCAATACAAGCAAATGTGCTTGAAGTATAATTCTTACAGTGAAGTACTTATGTAGTACAATTCCACGCTGAATCGACAGGAAAATGCTTGTTGACACATATGTGATCCTGCATACACAAAACTTATTATCATTTAACTAAAGGTGCGTGAACGAAGCTGTTTCTGTACAAGAGTAACAAATGATTGCCCACGAACGATATTATTGGCACATAAATTCATTGCATGCGTCATTGGACGGAATATAGCTGCTGATGCGCAGGCGTGTTCGTAAGTAAAAAGACTAATAAAATAATTTTGTGTGAGATATTTAAACTCCACTGCTCCCAATTTTAGTTCCGCATGAATTCTAAAATATAGCAATAATTAAAAAATGCCCGTTTAAATTGAGATCAATGTAATTGAAGTAATTGGAAGTTACCTGTTGGCAAAATTTTGCGAGAATTTCCAAAAACGATTCCGCGCTGTGTCGCCCCTTGGTTTGAACCGTATTGAAGACCAATAATTTTCCCACCTTCAGCGATAGTTTCTGCGCTGAAACTCCGCTTATTTTCATCGGCAACTTTGACCCCGAGTCGTGGACCATTGAACCCCTTCTTTTGTGCCTATTTTACATTTAAAGGAATCAAAATTTGAGGTTTTGTTTTAAAAATGTGTTTAAAAACAGTTTGTTTTAAAAAATCTTTACTAAATTTACCACTCCTCCAATACCAAAAATGCAGTCGACAACCATGTACAAGTTCTTGTGCTCATACAAGTCGTTTACTTGAAAGAGGTCCTGTGACTTGAGGCCATATTTCTCACAGCCCTTAAGGAATAGTTCCAAATTCTCCCGCTAAAATCAACACAATGCGATGAAAATTCACATACTTTCTAAATAAATGAAACCTACCTGTTTGAACGGGGAAGTTGGAATATTCACTTTCTTGACGGCATTTGGACAAAGAATATTTATTAACCTAGAGGAAACAAAAATACATGAATTAAAAAGAAAACGCGTCAGCGATTCTTGCGTTTACGCACTCGCAAAGAACGAGTCCGTCTTTGAGAACATATGCAAAGTCAAGTTGGTCTCGCATAACGTTTCCATGTTCGTTGCAGACGAATTCCATTTTTCGGCCTAAAACAGCTTCCATCCAGGAAATGGCTTCCTTGGCCCGTTCTAGGCTGAACTTGGCTTGGGCCTATTAAAGAAAAATACATTTGAAAATTCATAGAAGAATTAGCTAAAAATAAAAACTAATACATTCCTTTTTGAAAGAGAACAAAAAGTTGTTGACAATAATTTGAAAAGCTGTTTACAAAAACTACTCTATGAATTATAATAACACCCATTCAAACATCATACAAACGACAAATTTAAAATTCTATTTCAAATTTACATATGAACTGGAGGCATTTTTTTATTGAAACTAATCTCCATTAAAAACAGGCAGGCAATTGACAATTGCATTGATGAAGTCACATTAGCCTTAACAGACACAATTTGTTACATCTTGTGTCAATTGCGCCACTCTCGCAAAATGGCTGTAATCGACAAAAAATCATAAATTAGGATTCTTTAAAAACAAATTTGATGTCAAATGGATAATATCCCGAGAGGAAATTTTGGAAACGAACGATTCCTCATGAAATCAGTCAAAGTTAAGTAATTAGTTAATTATTTACCTTCATTTGACACTCTCTGCTGAGGCCGTAGGCTGGGCCGTGATACGCCATGTCTTGGGAAAATCCAGGTAAAAAAAAGTGTCCTGGACGCACGACAGCGTCAGATGATTCTGGAATGTAGGTGGAAGGTGAATAGAGTAAAATTACGGTGTCTTTCAGGTGTAAAGCTTCATTTGAACTCGAGTTCACCTGTGCCCACCACCAACCCCTCGCACCGTGCCCAGGTAAAAAAAAATCATCAGGATACCCTTCTTACCTATAAATTACCGATATTTCCTCCCTACCAAACTTACCACCTTCACTTTAATGTAAGGAGTCACAGAAGATCAAATTCCCACCCCCTACCTGCCACACCGCCCCCAAATCTCCGCAGCATCTTCACATCTCCCCTCCAAGAGGCCAAGGTAGTATTATTGGATTTCAATTAGAGCCCTTGGCACGTGGCCTCGAATTTAGGTCACTTAATCTTCGAATTCAGAGTTGGAACTAATAGGCTTGAAAAAAAAATCATTCATCATTCAAAATTGTACTGTCAATTTACTCATATTTGACCATATTTTTTTGAGCTCATGAATTCTTTTTATTTTAATATCACATTTCCAAAGAATAACATAAAGCTAGGGTAATTGGTGTCAATTTTCAGCGAAGTTTCATGTACCTTCTCCTTTAAAATTTCATGAATCGTTTAAATAGATAATTATGTAAAATGCTTATTTTCAAAGTCTTTTGGAACTTGTTTGCAACCCTTTAGTGTAATTTTATGTTGAGAGAATAATGTTCTTCGAAAACAAAATGCATGTGTTAATATGTTGTTTTATTGCAAGATTTCGTTGGATAATTTTTGTTTTTTAACAGTTCCGAGAGAAAGCGCCGCTTCGAATTAGTACATAGGCCTTAAGCAGAAATAAATTAAAATTTTGAGTTCAAGCTGTGACAGAAGGGAGCTAATCTGTTGCTAGACCTAAATCGATTAACCTTGTTATTAGCCGAATATTAAAGTGTTAAGTAGTAGGATGAAAACGCATCAAATTGGCGGGCGATTAAAATTTATGAATCCGTATTCTAAACAGAATGAATTTAGTCCATTGCAACCCCGTCCTCCAACCACACAGGGTCCATTGGATCGGGGTGTTGTTCAAGTTTGTTCAAATCGTCGATGAATTTCTGAAGGTTCGGAGACATGCAATGGTGGCAGAGCGTCATGGATCCGCCGTCACGGTCCGGAAGGCATTCACAGAGTTGGCAGTCAGAGGGCTTCGAGGTCGAGGCCACGCGTCGTGACCAAACGTCCACAAACTTTTTAGCCATGGCCGGACGCTGCAACATCTTCAAATTGAAAAGCGTCCCGGTCGTCTCCATTGCTAAGGGAGTGCAAAGGTCCTTTGGCATTTTGACCTGACGCCGAAGGGCCTTGTCGCTCTCAATTGGTCCACGCTTGACTTGTCGTAAGGTAAAAGCTCCATCTAGGTCAACTCCAAAGATCTTGTTGGCTTCGTCTTGTTTCGTTTCCAGCTATTTCAAAAATAGTTTAAGTGAACGAATTTGGTTAATTGTAAATTAATTATTAAACTTTGTTTAACTAAAGTTTAATTAATTATTAATGAAAAAAACTAACCTTCAAGGAAAAGTCCTCAGGGGTCAAAATATGCAAGCGAATGTCGTTTTCCAGGAGAAGCGTAAGGGAGTCCGAATAGCGTACGTTGTCTTCGCATTGACCCTTACCAGGTACAACGGCAATGATGGTCTTGGATACTCCTGCTCGGTAGCCAATTGTCGCAGCAAAATCAATTGCTTCATATAAGTCCCCCCTCCCTGTTCCGTCCATGACGGAAGGGTCGTGGATTTTTAAGGTTGACATGGATGACCAGACATTGCTATTCGAGGTACGTAGGTGTGGCTTAGAGCGACCGCCTTTTCCGCCAAAGCCAATGATAGCGTACCGATTGTTTTCGATTCCCTCGGCTCTGAACGCTGCTTCCAGTTTTTTCATCGTCTCCGCCAAGTTGTAGTCGCGAAGGTCCGCAGCCTCTTCGATGAGAAATACGACATCGGCGGAGCTTGGTGGTCTCCTGTGCTCGGGACTGTAGGTCATGTTTTCTCCGCTTTTCAT
>VYYI01000727.1:0-26503 GCA_021029175.1 Bilobella aurantiaca
AAACTCGGCTGAGCGGAAAAAAAGATGAGCAGAAATAGTAACAAAAGTGCCGATGTCTGTGACCCTGCAAGTCCAAATTACAGCTGACTGTCCTTCCCTGGACGCAGCCATCCACCTAGAGCCCAGTATTCAAGGTATTTTGGTTTAGGAAAGCGAAGGTGTTTTGGAGAGGCTGTTGCTCTGGAAACGGTCTTTGGATTCCTAGTGGCCTTGCTCAGTACGTTTAGAATCGAAGCGATTCCTGGGCGTGAACCCAGTGAAGACCCAGGCATTCCAGCCATAATACTTTGTCCCGCGCCTTTTGCCGCAAAATTCATTCCTCTACACTAAAAGAACGGCTCGGCGTTTTATTACAATTATCATAGTTAGGAAATTTTATTCGTTAGCAGCATAGGTTGGTTGGTGATGATGGGCGGAGATTCTTTGTGCTAATATTGTATTCGTTTCAACGGATGGTTTTATAAAATAAAAATAAAGTTCCAAAGGTCGTTTTAGCTGTCAAGATGATTGTAAAAGGTAATATGCCGGGTAATTCATGACATTGTCAAAGTTGATACGTTAGAAAAACCCGCACTCCAAAAATCACAGAAATAATTATGTCTAAATGTAGGTACTTCTGAAGATTTTGTGCTCATTTTAACATGAAGGCGAATGTTTTCCGCCGTTCATGGTCTGCCGGTAGAGTTGTCAAATATTTTCTGAAACCGGTGAGCCCCACTCCAAAACAAACGATTAGCGCTCCAATGCTCGTGTATATGTCAGGGTTAACCCCGAGGAAGATGTACTGCCAAATGAAGGCAAATACCTGCAAATGAAAATTGTTAAAAAAATCCAGTTTTTGAATAAATATTTCTATAGATTATACTAATTAGTGTGCTAACGTACCACATCGGCTGTTCGCACCAATGAAATTGGGCCTGGAAAAGAAGGAATCAAAACATTTAAATTATTCAGAATAATGGCTTCAATGTTTATTGGAATAGTTTATAATAATAATTTTGTAAAGCTTCCGCCTAATGAGTATAAAAATAATTTGTTTGATTGATCCAAAAGTGTTACCTGCATCTTCAAATTTGAGTGCGCATGTCATCAGAGTTTGGCTAAGGAGCGTTAGTACTGCAATACTGCATACAAGAAATGTTTCCCACGGAGAAGTGGGTAGATCAAATTGACCAATGACGGCACACACAGTGCCAGATTCAATTAGTCCAATGATTCCAAAGCTTGTTGTGACAAGACTGAAATGGACACGTCGCAAGTAGCGAAGAATGATGAATACTATCGTTGCAAAGATCATAGAGCCAAACGCTAAGGCTCCACCAATCTAAACCAAATTTAATTTTAAAATTCTTAGTTAAAGTTTAATTCACATGTATGCCTAGCATGGTACATTCGTGATCTTGACTTACAATGTGATCTGCATCAGTTGAATGGTCGTCTGCACTTCGAATGTCTGGCACAACACCAGCAGTGACAACCACGCCCACTAATGTCACTAGCGCTAAAGCATTTAGATACTTTAAAAAAATATACTTGATTACACTAAAAGCCAATTAGAAACCAACCTGCAACAGTCGGAATAACGCCGCACTTCTCTCCAAGACAAAGCCAGGCAGTCACTTTTAATAAAGAAATCAAAACTTACGACAATTCTCTGTTAAACTATTTTACAACTTACATCCAACAAATATCGGTGTACTGAACGAAATGGTGGTGGCACTGGCAATTGAAATGTAGCTAACAGCGAAGTACTGCAGCATAATAGAGGTGCATCCAGTGAGTCCTCTTAGCTAACAAAACGAAAAGCTACATCACAATAACTCGGCTTTTAGCAATCAATCGATTATCTTACCAACAGTACGAATGCAGTCTTGATATTTTCTTTGTGGTTTCGGTCAAGCGGCCAAATTGGTTCAAAGACTTTTGCTTTCTTATAGAACCGATAGTATAGCAAAACAGGAACGGAAAGCATCACGCCAAGAAATCGATACACCACGAAAGATGCTGGCCCAATTTTACCATTCATGTACTTGACGATTAGTACGCAAAGACTAAAAGTAAAGCAGGATCCCAACGCTACACGCAAAATAGGATATGTAATTGCAATTACAATCAATTTAAACGTTCTATTTTCTATTTTGGATTATGTATGACGCTTATTACTTTACCCAGTAGAATCCCGATATAGCGTCTCCATCCTGTTTTCTCCGCTTTCCCTGGATCCTTTTTGCTCTGATTTAAAGTAATTGGAATAATACTCTGGTCGGATTTTTCCATTTGTTTCGAGCCAAGATTGTAAGGAATAATAATTTCTACGTTTCTAAATGCTGAGTCTTTTCCTAAAAATGAATCGGTTTCAACGCTAGCGTCTGGGAACTCTTCCCTATTTCCGCCTTTGATTTCCACCATAATTATAAATTCCAAGTGGGAAGTGTTGTTTAGAACAGGACCAATTAGTCAAAGTGTTTGGCTTCCTTGAAACCGTGAACTTGAACTTTGTCACCCGACTGATTGCAAAAGAGGTTTGTATGGATCCTTCTTTGAGTCCGTCTGTCAGTAGCAGGAACGAAAATAACTTAAGCTGAGCCTATCGCTTCTTTTAAACTTTTCTAAACAAGTTCAAAAATAAGACTTTTTTTTAAACAAAAGCTTGAATTGTCGGAGAGGCGCTGGAAGTCTTGACGAAATGACTTAAGACTCGGAGGAGAACACTGAAACCTTCGGCTCTACGCTTCGTCTCAATGACTGAAATTTTCCATTCCAGTCACTTTCTCCGTTCAAGATCTCCTCGTGACGAGCATCCGAGCATCTTTGAAGCACTCATGACAACTTCTATACTACAATTATAGGCACTTCCTATATGTAAGATTCATAAACTGATAAATGTCACGTTCTGAAACCCGTGACCTTAACTATAAAGGTCAACCCAGGCCAAACACTTCTACAGATCCCTCTGTTTTCTCTTAAGTTATGTGCGTGCGTCCAAGTTATTTTTGCGCTAGGTCCTTGATTCATTTTGAGCTATGCTTTTTATTACCATCATCTTAGGGCCTTTTTTCTGCTAATTTCCTTATGGGAAAATTTTGCGATGGATGCTTAAGTTGTTTGTTTATATAATGATGTAATTTAGAATTGCTTTTATCAGTAATTGAAGTACTTTTCACTGGCATAAACAAGAACAATATTTTTTTTACTGTTTGTTTATTGTAACTCTTAAACGGACGAATGATTGCATGTTTTTTATGGTGCCTACAGATTTTGACTTGCTGATGGACATATTGTTAGCCTTTGAGTCTCAGCCAGGGGTCAAAGGTCATCTGAATGATGGCAACGGGCGATGATGTGGCTGGTTTGTCAGTGTAGAGTGTCCATGTCCTCCGCTTTATGTCAAACACTCCTGAAAACAACCAATTATTCAAAGGCTTGAACATGATTCGACGTAACGCACAATCGCTGTCGAATAAAAAATATACAGTTTACCAACGGCAACTGTCTGAACAGGATCAGGATTCTTTCCTGATCTGAAAATTGGATATTCAAGGTCACTTGTGTCACTTAGAATGTCCTTGATCGATTCCAGCGACGTTAACCCATCGTACCGCTCTATAGCCTCGTGGCGTCGCGGAGAACTCATCCGAGGTATTTCAGGGGTCAGCAACCGAAGATATCTGGAAAAATTAATTGTTACAAATGTTCTTGTTCGAGTGTTGTAAATTAACAAAATCGATCACACTCATGCATTCCATGTTTATTCAAACCTGTGCTAACTCACTTATTGCAGTGCGCATAGAACCCTCCTCTCGGCAATTCGTAGAGATTGCATTGTGACTTCAAAATCGTCGAATTTGGAGGGCTTGTTTCAATATTATAAAAATCTGTTGCTTCCGTATTGTTGACCACAGCCAGATTAAGGCTAAGTCCATCGGAGACTCCAGCGCCTTCGTCCTCCAAAATAGCCAACGCTTCCTCCAAGGTTCTAGCCTTCAAAATCGCTCTTGCAAGGAATGCTCGGGCTTAACAATTTAAGAATGCTCTATTTTGCAATTGAACAAAATCGCTTAACAAAATTTGTCTCACGTGTGCCACTGGGGTAGGTTTGACTAGGGTAAAGTGTATTAACGGAATACACGAGCCCCGCAGAATTGTATCCCATTGTGTAGCCAGGTAGGTGACCTGCGTAAGTCAATGTCGTGAACTTTTCTTCAACTGTTACACCATCATCACTCACTATTTCGGCTGCCACTATGTAAACATTATTTAAGAATTCTATACAAGTATCTTCAGTGTGAGCCAGAACAACCTGTGAATCAATTCCATGTTATAGTGATTTGGGATTATTAGATTCATGTTTTAGATGAAAAATATAATAAAATATTATACAAATATTAGTATATAAAAACGGTATTTCACGAAAAACTTTACACGAAATCAATATTTTCTTACTTCATCCGCGTTGCAAAGGATGCTTGTGCAGCCAACCCCGTCTATTTTCCCTTTAAAATATTCATCTTGAACATCGGTCGGTAGTAGCGTTGATTCCAAGTGAATTAGGAATACCTGTGATCATATTTGCTCGACTTCAGCGAGTTTTAAGTCGTTTCCTTGACCTTGCGATATTTACCTTGTAAAATGGCTGCTCTGACCCTTGGGCCATTCCTTCCAATTCCTGCACATATTTGGGAAAACGTCTCTTACAATGCTCAAGTGACAGGTCAAAGATTTCCCGTCCCGCAACAGTTGCATACGCCGGTAGTACAATGTCGTTGAAAAAAGACCATTTCCCAAGTAAATCTGCTATTGGACCTCGGAACTGGCGGCCCTGCTTGGCAGAATCCACTTAAATTAGCCCTACATTTTAGTAAACTTCATTGTGAACGTACAATTATAAATCCGACTGTTCGATGAGAACCGCGGCAGTGTAGAATGGGAATTTGTTGAAATCTAGATGTGTCAACGCCCGCATCCGACGACTCCATTTCAAGATCTATCAAACAACTTTTAGTAGCACTTCTTTAGTGAGTCTTCTCTCTGTCGAGTTCAAGACTAAAAATTCAACTTAAAACAAACCACAAATTTATCTGAATTTTCCTTGTTCAAGTCAATTTCCCAACAGACCAGGAAAAGTAGATTATCAAATCTTAAGTGTTACTCGTATGACTCCAACTTAAAATAAGTGCCCAATATATATTCCTGCCACGGATCATGAACACATATTGAGATTTTGTTTCAAATGCAAACGAAACGCTGATGATGGAGGATGGATAATGGAAAGTAAAATGAATGTATTGTTTTTGCAGGTACAGTGAACCTCGGATAAGCTAAGTCCGTGCTTAAGGTAAACTAGTATTATGGTATAAAGGGATTTTACATTTGGAATTCTTCGGATACGGAAAACCTCTGATAACCAAAACAAGTTTAGCGTTCCCCTTCAAGTTTACTTTAACCGAGGTTAACTGTAAATCTAAAATAAACACATTTCTGGATTTCATAAACTAATTAGATTTTTTAACTGCAAAACATTAAGGGCACTGTAAAAAGTACTACCAAAAATGCAAATGCAAATTAAAAACATCTGGTTTTTCTATTCAAGTATTGTATTCGTTGTCCAATTAAATAACACTTTGCTTGGCTTCAAGCCTTTGTTTTTATTCTCAATTAATTCTATTATTAGGAAATGATTAAGTAATACTTGAGATTGACTAGGTTTTAATAGGGAATTTAACTATTTAAATTAAAAAGTTGAAGAACTTTTCTATAAGGGGGCTTGTCCCTACGTTACTTGTTCTAGAATCCAGTCCGTGAATTTACTAATACGCGTACAAACACCGGGCATATTTGCTTCTGCGCATCCAATGCCCCAACTAATGATACCACCTAAGAAATATTTTCCATCCCTGTCCTTGACCTGCAAGGGCCCTCCACTGTCCCCTTGACACGAGTCCTGACCTCCCTTCTCGAAGCCAGCACACAGGAAAATATCAGGTATGTGCTCTACACGATTAGATTTGAGAAACAATTCGCGACACTTGGCATTGGAAATTATAGGCACGGTGACGTGCTGCAGGCGAGATGGGAGCTGGCCATTTTCGGATAGACGTCCCCAACCTGGTTAAAAATTAATAATAGATTAATAAAAAAATATATTTTTTTAAAACGTCCCTAGATATTTTTAGTGATATTACAATTGAGTTTATAGCAAAAGTTGTCATTTCAGATTACTTTCGTTAAAAATATGTTTTGAAAACTATTCTGGCATGAGAGTTCGGCGCATTTTTTTTTAATAAAAATTAAAAATTACCATATTAGTCATTAATGAATTGGCCAATTATTACCTGCAACCGTTGCATTCTCTCCAACGAGTAAATCTTGATTTCCAGGTAAGCAGATTGGGCTAATATGGGGTGAATATTTTAGAGGCGTTTCCAGTTTTAGAAGGGCCAAGTCATTTTCATAGGTAAAGAAATTATAATTAGGATGAACAACCTAAAATAATGATAATGAAGTAATTATTACTCAAATAATGGTTTAAACTGTATAAAGAATTACTTTCTTAATGATAGTCCTTTCCACGTGAGGATACTTCTCCGTAGTACCACTGAAATCCCATTCCCCAAAGCGCACCCTAATTTGAGACGTCAGTAGATCATCGACACAGTGACCTAATCGTGCAGTGAATTCTATCATATCACAAATTAAAAAAAACTATTAGGCCTAATTAATTACCCGCCGTGGCCACCCAGTTATTGTTGAGCAGTGCCCCACCGCAACGGTGAGTGGAAGAAAATCCGAAGAAAGAAGTTCTTCGTACCGACGTAATCCAAGGGAAGAGGCCGAAAGAAGCTATCAAAAATATGATCAAACGAATAAAAAAAGTAAATATCTTTGTTTTCTTTAAATTGAGTATTGCGAAAATTCATTGCTCCCAAGCGTTGATGTCATCCTCATCATGCATCTATGCCAGTTTAAGTCTAAGAAGCTTGCTACAAGAAACAAGGGTTGGAAGGTTGGATGGTTGGAATCGAATGAAGGGGGTACACTTTGAAATCATTGCCAAAAAGCCCTCCTACATTCTACTTCTAGGAAGACTGCTCAAGCCAAGTCTTTGCTGCCAAGTGCCAAGATAAGTAGAATGTTAGAGGGTTGTTTGGCGCAACATTACCTTCTACCTAAAAAAAAGTGTACCCCCTTCGTTCAATTCTAACCTGAAACAAGACATTCGCAGAGACGCAGCAACTAATATGGCAGTCATTTAGTAATTTTTATTCAAAATTTAATTTACACCAAAATCATTTGTTCAAGCTTATTTGACGGGCGCCATAATACGAAACGTTTCAGCATTTTACCTTCGGCTCCTCCCACAATTCTCATTTGATGTGGATGCAGTGTTGCCACTCCACATTCGACATCACCCTCCAGAACTTCCGGTTCCACAGTAGTAGTTGTCGTTTGGGGATCAATAAAAATAGTAGAAGGACGTGTTGGTTGGAAAGGCTTCTGCGCAGGCGCAGTGACCAAGCTGATCGGCCGTACCGTGGAAGTAATTAAGGGTTTAGTCGTAGTTGCACTGGAAATGTTAGTTATTTCCGCCCACGGTTTGTCCACGGTGATGGAGGGTGGTCTGGTGGTAGGCTGAATAGTGGGAGGTGTAACGTGATTGGTGGTGTCATTGTGGACGCAACAAGATCCAAACATGAAACCATCGACGCACATTCCCAGATGCTTTCCTTCAGATTTCAAACATTCCCACACGAACATGCATGTTCCGCGTACGGTCTCGATCTCGCATGGATTCGGAGCGATTTTGTAGGTTCCTATAACATAAATGTATTTTCTAAAAAGATTTAATTGAATTCAAATTTATGAACTACCGCTTTCGTTTTATATGATCTCATCAACGTCTTTCACACATATTACGAGAGAGTGCCGTGCAATTTCTCAGTCCACTGCATTATTGGTGAGAAAAAAACGACATGAAAGTTGAAATCAATTTGATTATTCCTATAACTTTTCCAATCTCGTAACGTAGTATCTATAAACGTATAGGAAATTAATCAAATGCAGAACTGCAATGCCAAATTCAACGGCAAATGGCAGAAATTCAAAGTTATGGCTTACTAATCAACTTTACCTCCTTTTTTTATTAACATTTTGTCACTCTAAAAAATTGTGAGGAAAGAGAAACTGGATTTATTTTTCATGAGATGAGCTCGAAAGATCATCGTAAAATGACAGTAAAAGCGAAAGCATACCATAATTTTTTTAAATCAGAGACTACCCTATAACGCCGATTCGAAAACTTTATATTCGTTGTGTCTCAAATTAAACGCCACCAAACTGATTTGTTAAGGACGGATCTACCAAAACATCAAAAGTGTGAGTTGTTTCTCCTACTTATGGTTTCAACACAATTGTTCAACAAAATTTAAAAAATCTTTTCTAAAACTTTTGTAACTGTATTTCTCACAGAGGGACCACTACTACAGAAAACTTTTGCTTTTCGTCAAAACCTTTTAATGTGGGCCGGTGTAGAACTCCGTGATGTTTTCATTTTCTGGTCCAAGTGTATCTTTGAGTCCTTTCAATTGTTTGTTTTAGAAAGTTATGCCTTCCGTTGTTGTTAGTCCACTCGTGACTTGCAACAAATGTAAAGGTTATCTTATGTGGAAGGTAGCATCTTCAGCCTGAAAATTACTTGGCGAACACTCTCATTCTCACTTAGGAATTAAGACGTCTTAGAACTATTCCTTGACTTGAAGGAACGTGCATTGTACTTTCTAACAGTACCTTTAATCCTGTCATTGTTCCGCTCTGCTTCATCCATCACCCACAACTTACACCAAAAGACTTCAATTCTGACACGAATCTCATGCTAATTGTGCAAATGATCCTCTCAATTATCAACTCATGACAGAAGTATAGCGGATCGCTATCAATATCTCTTCATTTCAAAAAATAAGTCGAAGCAGAATTCGAACAATTTAAAATTATGGAAGAACTATGGTATAGCAAAAATCGTTATCCGTTGAACTAAAAACATTTCCTGTTAATCCCATTTCATATCAATTGTAAATGTAATTTGTAATTTAAAAATGATGAACCACGTCGGCCGAAATCATTGGTTGTAACTTTAGGTTTAGGCACAAAATTAATTCAAATCATAATATTTTAGGTTGTACAGACAGTATAAATGACAATATAATAACCGTCTTGAAAGTTTCATCCACTTGAATCCATGCATATGTAAATTATATTGCTAAATATTACTTTGCTACAATTATTTGTAATATTCAATATAAAAAAAACATTGCTTTGTTAAAAAAGAAAATGTTATAAAAAATAATAATAATGTTATGTTAGAAAATGTTTATAAGAAAATGTTTAGGTGGAGGCCAAGGTGGCTTTTGTAAACCAAAATACTAGCAAACGCTTATCAGGTGGGCCGATAACTCTATTGATCATCGTTTTTGCAAAAAAAAGAGCTTCGGCCAAGCCACCTTGGTGAAGGCCAAGGTTGCTCTTTTAGTCATGGAGGCAAAGCCTCTTATAAGGTTTGGCTATACTCGATTAAACAATAAAAATAATGTTAACCTCTAAAGTTCTGAATGCACTTTTACGCTGGATTTATACTTCGTTCCTTTTCCGTTCCCTTTCCATTTCATGAAGGGTTTTTTGTGTTATTTTGCATCTCTGTTTGAAAATTTAACGTAGTTGCTTTGGTATTTTTAAATAACAACGCTATTATCCCTACACAAAAAGGAACAGGAACGGAAAAGGAACGAAGTATAAATCCAGCGTTAGTCTCTGTTAACACAATTTTTTTAAATAAAAAAAATATTAAACTTTTGTATAAACAACCTTGGTGAAGGCCATGCCCGAGTTCCACCACTTTGAGCAGAATCCCGTTACGGTTCTTTAGTGGACCCTTCAATCTCATGTTTTGGAAACCCTTACAAGGGAGCCAAGGTTGAGTAAAGTGAAAAAGTATCAATCCCAAGGGTCCTTGACCTTGACCTACCTGCGCTTTGAAGGAACTGGTCGTGGTCGAAAGCCAGAACTGGCACGGCAGAAAGGAGGAAGAGGAGCGTGATTGGCGGAGCGTGCCAGTGCTCTGAGGCTCTGATGCCACTCATTTCCCAGGTAGGAATCAAAGCGGGACTTTTGAAATGGTGGCGTAAAGTGGTCACACCAGTGCCGAGTGGTCGGCGTGCTGAGGGACAGAGACCTACTGACACAGAAGCTCTGTCTGACCACCTTCACTCTCACGATCACAATGGACCACTTCTAGTATTCTGTCTCTTCAACGTTTCCTCCATCTTTGTCTCCTTTACAAACCAATGCAACTAACAATAATGAGGCTTCTGGTCGCTAAGTGCTCCTTCCCTTCGCTCAACTTCAAAAATCAGGTGTGCGGAGCAGGTAGAATTTCCAGGTAACAGTGGGCCAGAACATTTTGACTAAATGTGAAGGCTCCTCAAATCAATTGTGCAGGGACCCTTGAGTCATCCCTTGTGTAATGGGCACTGGCAGGATGTGCGGGTACAGGGATTGCCTAACTTCATTGGATTTCAATAGTTCTGAAGTCACTAATCGTGAAGTTGTCTTAAGTGCCGATGAAAAATGGCTTCGTAAGCTTTGAAATGCGTACGCAATTATTACTTTTTATTTGGGTACTCAACTTCATGGAAAGTTGACAATCGAAGGGGTTCCCAAAATGTCATCGCAAAAAATGCAATTGTTTCAAGTCCTTTACAAAAATGGATCCCACATCCTGTTGTAAATAGCACGAATATGCAGGATTAAAAAATGCGACGATTTGAAGCTAAACTAGAAACAAGCAAAAACAGAAAATTCAATCAAGCTTACTTGCAAGCTTTTATAATATTATTCTTCATCGCTTATTTTATTCTGGTTTACATTCCTTGCTGAAGTATTTTTTTCAGTTATATTTCTAGTTTTCTAGTTTTCAGTAATGATTTTCTGAAGCAGCGGCCCAAGCCCTTTCTCCCAGTCATCCAAGCTCCATAGCGGAATCTGCTCCAATTTGTCTTTGGGGACAGCATCATCAGCTTCAACTTCCTGCGATGCAAATGCAAATGCTAATTAATTAGTTAAAAACTCCTAGAAGAAGATAATTTACAGGATCCTCTCTCAATGGCGACTATTATAATAAAATAAAATAGGATGGATTATGCTAATGTGATTGTTGACGAAGAACACTTGAACAGATGGAGGTATTTTTCGGAATTTTAAATAACCCGTATGGGAATGCACTCTAAATTTCTTAGGTACGCAACCGAAGAAGGAACTAGCTCCAGACAATGGAGAAAGCAAAAGTGAAAGCGGTAGGAATGCACTTTTCTTAATATATTCCGAAATGCTGGAATTTCTGGAAGAGGTAAAGAATTCTTTGAATTTTGAATGACTGGATATGACAGAAAGTGAATAAGAAATTCCATTGAGCCTTCAATAAAACAAGTTCTATTGTGCTCTACCTCCATTAGTTGTTTTGCCGGTAGACTTAAACTGAAGAATACGAACCTTTTTCGTCTTCTTATTTGAATTCTCTGCCAACTTCATTTCCTCGGTCCATTGAGCCAATCCTTGGACGTAGTCCTGAACTTCAGACGTGTAGCGCTTCGCCTGACGCTGAATTCCTACCATTCGCTTCATAGACTCCGCCGACATCCTACTACAGTTTTCCTTGCGTCCTTTTTCGCTGATCTGGAAATATTTTGTCGGAGAAAGGAAGAGAGTAACTTGAAAAGGAAAAGAAAGGCGGGAAAATGCAATATTGATTGATCGTTTTCTCTTTTGCGGAATGTTTTGAAGGCGGTGGTTTTTTTTTGTTTCCCTGGAGATGAACGAAGTAGAAAGCGCGGTACTGGAGAAAGGCCTTTGCCGTTGCCGCAGTTTGTTTCCCAACGCAACGGTGTGCCGTGGGATAAGCGGCTATTCGGATCTGAAACTCGCCTTGTATCACGGATCCCATCATTTCCTTCCTTACACATTTTAATTCAATTTTGTTCACCCCGTCCCTTGCGCTTGCCTCCGATGCTTTCTTTACGTCAATTTTGAATGATTCCTTTATCACGCAACAAAACTCAAATATTTCATTGTTCAAAAATCTATGCATTTTCCGATTTAGTAGGTTCACATCTTCATTTCATGGTATATTAATATTACTTTCGCTGTGCTTAAATTATTTATGCTTTTGTTATTGTAACACAGAAAATAACAAACTAGAGAGACATCATTGTACAATTTTAGTTTAATTAAGTTGATGACCACAAAAAAGTTTAACGAATGTAAGGAACAGTCTCCAATGTATAAATAAGCCTTACCTTGAAGGGTTGTATACTATAAATTAAGCCAAACAAGCCAGTCCTAATACAGGAACCAGAGATTAAAATAAAATCCTTATTACTTGCTTGGCAGTACGTAGAAATTTGGAAATGATGGAACATTTATTTAGCTCTCCGTCCATAATCAATACTAAATAAATGCCTTTGCAGGAATTCATTGAATGAAATCATAGTCGAAATTTTAATAAAACCGAGTAAAAAGACGGGAAACGAAGTGGAAGGGAGCTGAGCAATGAGCATTAGTGACATGCGCATACTTTTTTGGGATTGAGCTCATCCAGAGCACTTTCTCTGCTTTCTCCAATTTCTCCACTTGAGTCATTGGAAGCAGAAGTTGTGCGGACACGAGGAGTGTCTCCCTACACCCCCACTTTCTCCATTTTGGTCCAGAGCCAAGGAAGCGATGGCCAGTGTCACTCCAGGCCTCTCCAGCAGTCCAGGACACTCAGGCCCACAACAACACTCACGCTAATTAAGTAGCTCATGGGCCCAGGAACCCTCCATAGTTAACTCTGCGGTTAACACTGTGGTTTCACTTCTGGCCAACTGTTGGAGACACTTCCTGCCAATTTCCAGTACAGTGCTGCTAATTGCATCAACATTCCAGAATACTATGTCAATAGGGACTCTTGACAAGCCAGGTGTAAGGGGAGAAAGGAGGTCACTGGATTTAGATTCAAAATAGAGTTGGTAGTGACAGTGGAAAGTTGCCGTGCGGTTGTCTCCAAAATCAAACCTAAGCACAGAGAGGTCATGCTCACAACTTATCGCCCCAGATATTTCTGGTCCAGCATGCAGAAATATTGTAAGTTCTTAATGGTTAAGTTCTGAGCAAAATTAAAGGAACACATTTATAAAAAAAGATCTTGGTTGATGAAAAGGTTTGGATGGATGAAATGAATATGTCCTTTGGGCTAGACAAAAAGTGTGAATTTTCATACTTTTAGGATTGTTGGTATTGTGTTGGTGTAGTATCTGTGGATTGAACTTACATGGTACTTATGGTATGGCAAGGGTGGCCATAAATGTTAGCAAAAGTAAAAAAAAAAGTATCTGTTATTTCGTTTTGTCAATAATTAGGGGGCGTTCCAAGCTGGTAATTGTATGCGGGATAGTAAGGTGTTACAGTAAGATACTTCGGACAAACAAAGCAGTGCTCATACAATATTTAAACATCTCATTCTCAAGTTGAAACTTGTTTAAAGATATTTTGAAGGAACTTTCCAATATTTTCAAGCGAAATTCCCATCTGGAGTTTCGAATAATTGGATAATTATCTGATATACTAGTGGGCACCTACAAGTAAATATTGAATGTAGCTATAAGAATCATGAGCTTGAACATAATATTTAAAGACGCTCATAAATTAGTTAACTTTTTCTTACACTTGTACAGGGATTTCATGTTTATGTTTCATAAATAAACCGTTTACTTCGTCAAGTGTAATTGGGGAAAGTCAATCAATATGTTTTCTTTTAGTGCTTACCGATCGCCCAAGCATTCTCCAATAATTCTTCAAGATGCGGCCATTATCCAATTATCAATTTGGCATATTCCGTACACCGAGAATCATCAATCTGTAGCTATAAAAAAGCACTAGGCTGCAGTAGCAGATTTAGCATTATTTCGATTAGGAACTCATTTCCTAATCGAACTTACGTCAATTCGTATCAGTTTTATTTAAACGGTTCAGCCAATTGTAACTGTAAGTTCATCTTAGGTTAGGTTTTTTCTGAATACTTTTATGAAATGAGTAAGATAAAGACGAATCAGATGCCAAACCTAAGTCGACTGAACCTTAATGGTTACAATTTCCAGAGCCCTGTGAAGGAGAGGCATGATTGACCCCAGTTCGTCTGAAGAGGAGAGTGATGATGATCAGAGAGAGCCCTTGGCCGTGGCTGCCCATCCAAGGGCCCACCTCCATTCTGAACCTCCTGCAGCACCCAGCCTTGAAGTACCTCATCCCCACTCCGGACACCCCCACACGAGGTCAAGCTCCCCTGGTGCCCTGCCCCCTGCTACTGACACGCTCACGGTGGCCGGAGGCGTCTCAGGGAGCCTTGGCTCGAGCCCCGGTACTGCCAATACGTCTCTTAGCGGAACACCATCCCGAGGATCCAACCTTCCGAGGCCAACATCCCCAGCGCCCTCTCTCGTCTCCGAAAAAGCCCTTACAAATTCCATCGACCCACAGGTAAGCAGCTACCTACGTTCACCTGCTCAACTCTGACTTCCTGATAATCGCAAAGGCTTCTTAAAAATTGCACAAATTATGAATGGACTTAAGTAATAACGAAAGCATCAAGCCGGATGTATACGGATTTCAACTTTTGTCGATTCCTATTTAAAATGTACCAGGAAAAGCAAGAGCGGGAGGAGGAGCAGAGGAAGACGCGACTCCAGCTTTATGTTTTCATTTCACGGTGTGTGGCCTATCCGTTCAATGCCAAGCAACCCACGGACATGACGAAGAGACACACCAAAGTTACCAAGTCACAGTTGGATACCATCCAGGCTCGCTTCCAAGTAAGTTCTGCCATTTAACTCATGAGCCAAAACTTTGCAGGGATTTCATCTTGGAAATTATTTTGATCCCACGCTTAGAGCTTCCTCAAGGGAGACACCCAGATTGCAGCCGACGAAGCGTTTCAAAACGCTGTTCACAACTATTCGGAAGTCTTTCTTCGTTCAGAGAGGGTCCTCAGAATGGTCCAGGCAGGAGCATGTTCTCATCATGATTTTCGGGAGGTCTTCAAGAGCAATGTTGAGAAAAGGGTCCGGTAGGTTCCTAAAGCATTCAAAATGAACGCATAAACTGGCAGCAAGACGCTAAACCCCACGCTTAATTACATTTAACTAAGCTATGCCCAAAAATTCAAAAGGAACCCTCAATTCGTTGCCGATGGTGCTCATGAACGGCGATTTAATGCATCAATTTGAGCTCTGAAAATTTCAGATCTCTGCCCGAGATTGACGGTTTGAGTAAGGAGACAGTGTTGGCCAGTTGGATGGCCAAGTTCGACTGCATCTTCAAAGGTGACGATGACAGTAAGCGGCCGCGGCTCCAGCAGTCCCTTCATTCCGAACTTATACTTTCCAAAGAGCAGTTATACGACATGTTTCAACAGATTCTAGGTGTCAAGAAGTTTGAGCACCAACTCCTCTTCAATGCCCTCCAGGTACGCCGTTTCTTTCACATCATAAATTTTCCAAGCATATTTCATAACCTTATGTCTAGATTGTTGGCCCATTTTGAGGCCATTTGGCCATACAGCAAAATCTGCTCTACAAACTTTTTCTCAGACCCAATAAATTTTGCGAATGTTGAATTTTTTAGCTACTGCTGTTATACAGAGTATACTATTTCAGTCTCGTTTTTGGCAACGTTTGCTCAAGGCGTTATTTCATCTTGAAAGGCTTACAATGGCCGTTCTGAAGCTAAAGTCGTTAGTGGCAATGAGCATACGACATAAAATGCGAACATCTAAGTTTTGATTGATGATCTTATTGCAGCTCGACTCTGCCGATGAGCAGGCGGCGGCGATTCGGCGTGAGCTGGACGGTCGACGGCAGAGGGTTTCTGACATGGAGCGGAACCGGAAGCTGATGCCGAAGTTTGTTCTGAAGGAGATGGAGTCACTATACATCGAAGAATGTCGGTCGGCCATTAACGTCCTCATGGCCAACCTAGAGTCACTTCCTGTCTCGAAAGGCTCAACCGATTCCAAATATGGCCTTACCAAGTTAAAAAAGTATAACCATAGGTACGGACACCTTTCTCTTGTCATCTCTCACTTGTGAGTCTCTTTTCACCAATGGCCAGACACCATCTTGGCTAACCTCCCAGTCACTTCTATCACTAATATTGCTCTTTTCTTTCTCCCACTAACTGCTCCTCAGGAGAAGCTCAGTTCTAAGGTAACTACCTATTACGCCCCACGCTCATTACATCCTACTCAGAGCAGTGAAAGTGTTGGAGAAAGTTTCATAACTTAAAAGGAAACAGTTTTGACAGGGGTGAAAGCTCTGGAAGTTGGAAAAGAAAGATACAGGAAAGAAATGTTACATTTAAAGAATTTTTAATTAGAATGAGATAATCTCGACATATTTGTGTGAGATAGAAGGGAGGAGTTTTCGTTGGTAAACTTTCTTCAACACTTTCTCCTCTCGTCTTCATACACAGTTTGCATTTTTATCTCTTTAACATTTTAGAGCCCTTTTTAGTGCTTGATATTCAAATAGCTGAACATTCTATTTTTCAAAAACTTTTGGTTTTTGTTTCATCTGATGGTCCAGATCTCAAGCCTCTTTGGCCAAAGCGGAAGGTGACTCGGCCGATAGTGATACACAGTTGAGCAAAATGGACGTCGTCCTAACTTTTCAGCTCGAGGTATGGAAGTACAGACTTTAAATTTTAGCGCGTTAATGCCTGCGTGACCCGTCTCAAAATATTCCGAATTCCACCTGTTTGAATTTTACAAAACTAAAGACATTTCGTGCTGCACGCTACAACGTTTTTAATTCATATAGCAAAGTGGTTTTTCCAAAATGGAGCAAGTTTTTTAAATTGAAAAAATATATCTATTTTATTTCAAACGTATCTCTTGCCTCGTAGGTTTTTTTAACCTTTACCAATCCCTGACGCACTTTATTTTTGGATGCACAACAGTTTATAGTGATTGAGAAAAGTTGGAGTGTTAGACATTGCAAGACTTCTGCGCATGACCTGTTTATGTTTAAGGATAACAAATAGAAAAGCTTAGCTTGGAACAAGCATCACTCAACTTTGACACAGTCCACTTAGCATTTGTGGGTGGTTGGTGATTTGGCTTGAGTTGCTGGCCAGTTAAATGCCTCGAGTTGACACTTGGCTAATGGACTGTGTCACTTTGACCAAAGCCTGAGTCCTTAATCCCTGCTCTTAACACCACTTATTCTCCTTGTCATTGTCAGGTGACGGTAATGGAAGTGAAGGGACTCAAATCGCTCGCTCCCAATCGCATCGTTTACTGCACAATGGAAGTGGAGGGCGGAGAGAAGCTGCAGACGGATCAAGCGGAGGCCTCGAAACCAATGTAATTCCTCTTTTTCTATTCTAGGACGCTTCATCCCAAAGCCCATTCAATTTATTTAAAAAAAGCCGCCAGACATGGGGGGATAAACATGGGTTTGGTTAAGTGGGAGTAAAGGCCACCCATCCATTACATCATACAACTTTCTCTGGAGAAACAAAATTCAGAGATCCACCTTCTCTCTTTCATTATGATTGCAATTATGCCAGCAGCAGTCAGCGCATTTTGCAAGGATACCCTAAAACACATTACAATATTGATCAATATTTATTGCATTTTAGACTTTTATCATCTGGGCTTTCCAGAAACTCCGCTTTAAAATTAAAACAGTATATTTTTGAACTCATAAAAAGTGAAATGAACCCGGACCACACTGATCTTAGTTAGTGTTTGGAAGCACAACCTAACTTTATAACATTTACCTCATTAGTACTTTATTTTAACCGAATTTCAATATTAACACAATTTACAGCTATTTCGTTGGAAGTGAAATAGCGGCTCTATTGAAATACATTTCGATTTAGTAGAATCAAGTAAAATCAACAAAAATCAGTTAGAAATAACTATTTTTGATAATGAAACTGTTTTCTTGATTGACTTCAAGCTGACTGAGGTATTATATCCAGAGAGAGAAAGTGAGTGAAAGGGAAAATGAGTGTTTTGAGTGAGCGTACTTCGGAGTACACTCGTCACAATCACAGATTGATTGAGTGATGAAGTGGGATGATCCTAATTCTGGAAAAATTTCCTCATGTAGTAAGATTGGATTTGTTGTAGGAATAACTAAGTTTCCCCTTTGACTCTGTGTGTAGGTGGGATACCCAGGGAGATTTCTCGACCTACTACCCACTGCCAATGGTCAAAGTGAAGCTGTACACGGAGAATCCAGGGATGCTTGCGCTGGAGGACAAGGAGCTGGGGAAAGTGGTTCTACGACCTACCCCGCTCTCAAACAAGGCAAGATAGCACCTTCTCAATTATTTAAACAAGCCCCACGTGCAGACGTGTGTTGAGGCACAAATCAATTCAAAACGATCTAATTGATTTAGGCCGCCGAATGGCACAAAATGACCGTTCCAAAGAGTGCGGCAGATCAAGACCTTAGGATTAAAATTGTCTGTCGCATGGACAAACCTCTCAACATGAAACATTGCGGGTACGTTTGACGCACTTGCCATTCCAACTAGTAGATTGTCTAGAATTGTAATTGGAATAAAAAAAAATTCAAATCCTGAATAGTATTTCTTGAGTTTAAAAATTCTACATTTTCAATCTTCCACCTTGATTTTTGAGAACTAATTCTGTAACTTATGACTTTGAAGATATTTGTACGCCTACGGGAAAGGCGTGTGGAAGAAATGGAAAAAGCGTTACTTTATTCTGGTCCAAGTGTCGCAATATACTTTCGCAATGTGCTCTTACAAGGAAAAGAAATCCGAACCCACGGAAATGTTGCAGCTTGATGGATACACGGTCGACTACATTGAGCAGGCCAGTGGTAAGGACCTAGTTTTTGTACTTGATGCTTTCTACTTATTTGAATTTCGATTATAAAAATGTTCATTTACATTTTTCCAGCTAACCTCATGGTTGGAATGGGTAAGGGATCATATCTCACAAGATTTGTAAGTAGCAAATGTTTCAGAGCCATTTCTTGCAGATCTGGAAGGGGGTAGGTTTTTTTTCAATGCCGTAAAGGAAGGGGACAGCGTCCTCTACGCCTGTGATGATGAAAATGAAAGTCACTTGTGGGTCATGGCCATGTATCGAGCCACAGGTCAAGCTCACAAACCCACCCCACCCCTCACTCCTGCCGCAAAAAATTCAACAATTTCCAAAATACAAGGAGGTAATTTAGAACAAATTAAAAAAAAGACTGACCAGGATAAACAGGAAGGTGAAACTAAGTTGGAAAATACCGGCAGCACGCGTCTTTAAAATTGTTCAACAATCTAATTTATAAGTGCAAATGAGAACAGACGAAATATTTTAGCCACCCTTAACTTTCTCCATTACGTCATGCTTTCCCTTTATCTATTTCTTAAGTTTTTAATTAACATCATCTTGCTCATTAACAGACGCCGACCGAGCTCGGAAACATGGAATGGAAGAGTACATATCGGCAGATCCCTGTAAATTCGTTCACCACTCTATGTTTCGCCATTTGCAAACCTTAAACACTCGACTTTCGCCTCAGCGACCCCTACTGCTCACTCGTAAGCTATGACCTAGTCACCTGAAATCCCCACTAAAATTCCCAATGTTAAATTGGAATACAATCTAATAAGTCACAACACCCTTTTTGTATCCGGTAATTTCAAAGAAAAGCGGAGGTGGGGAAAGGGAATTAATTTTTCTCAATAGGATGATTGAACGAAAGAAGTCTAAAGAGATATAAGATCACACTCTCTAAATATTTGAGCCAGTGCTGAATTTTGTGCTCCTTTTGACCTCAGGGATGGTTCAGCCCGGGTCAAGTGTTTGTGCTGGAAGAGTACTGCGCGAGGTACGGTGTGCGCGGGTGCTACCGTCACCTGGTCTACCTCCACGACCTCCTTGACCGGACGGAGCGATGGCCTCATGATTGACCCCACCCTCATCCACTACTCATTTGCATTCTGTGCTTCCCATGTTCATGGCAACAGGTTAGACATGTATGCATTCCTTTTCTTCTGTCTCTTTCTTTCTTCAAGCTCCTGTCCTAAGCGAATGAGTGCTAGTCTCGAGCAGCGCTGATTGTGTCGATATGGCTTCAAACACGTATCTCTGCTCTATGTACTTTCAATTTCAAACGGAATATGCCCAAGGACTCCTAGTTACCCTCTGTACGAGCTCCACACCCGTACCATGCACACGCACTCCAGGCATCTCACGACCCTTAAACCCCGCCCCCTTGTCGCTTGGCAACTTTTGCCAGCCCGTTTGTGGATGACCCCGATGCAGCGGCATGATTGATGTAAAATAAAGTTTCCCCAGCCACCCTAGCGTTAAGCATGGAGAGGAGTTGGGCATATTTTGTGACTACCTTGATCTTGACCTCTTGACGACATTTGACCTTCGGATGGCCGCCTGTGGCCCTGAGCGTGGGGTAGGTTCTTGCTTACTGTTGGCCCATTGCTAAAAGACGTGCTGACTCAAATGTAGACCGGACGGCGTTGGGACCGTGACGCACGAGGAGAAGGAAAAGTTCCAGGAAATCAAGGAACGGCTCCGCGTTCTTCTTGAAAATCAAATCACCAACTTCCGATACTGTTTTCCATTTGGACGGCCTGAAGGGGCTCTCAAAGCCACGCTCTCACTTCTTGAAAGGGTGAGCCCTTAGCCACTTTAAGTGCCCTTCAAATTATTCAACTTTCCCTTACAGGAAACTGTTAACCTAGCCACGCAAAAATAGCCTAATCCAATCACTTTAAAATCCTTTCATAAGAGCATTTTTATTAAGGCCTTTCTTCTGAAACAGAAATCTTTCAACTTTTTTAAGCGTGGCAAACGAAATAATACAATATTTGGTTACATTAAACTGATTACTCCCTGATACAATTTTTGACGGCAAAAACGAGCCTTATGGATAAATGTTTTATAAATGTAAATGTAAAAGGTTAAGGGAGTTAAAATGGCGTAACAAAAACTGAATGGTTGGTTGTAGGTTCTGATGAAGGACATAGTAACGCCCGTCCCTCCAGAAGAAACGCGTACTGTAATTAAAAAGTGCCTGGAAAATGCAGCTCTCGTAAACTATACTCAACTGTCAAATGAGGCCAAAATTGACGGTACCTTTTTTTTTCCTTTGAAAAGACTTAAAGCGCTGAAAGGACCAATTGTGCATGGCTTGTTCTACTTTCCAGAAGACTTGAATCAAGATGGCCAGGAGCTCAACCCTAGCAAGCGGCTGGAAGAGTTGATTCATTTAGCGGAGCTCTGCGTGGATCTCCTCCAGCAAAACGAAGATCATTATGCTGAGGTAAGGCACTCCAGCTGCATTCCCATGTCTGTCGAACCCTGAAGCCCTGCTTTCCTGAAGATCCTGTCCAATTGAATATAACCAACTGGAGGAAATAATTGGCTAGGAGGTCATTGACCTTCGACCCTTGACCCCCTCACTCTGTGACTTTTGTGAGTCTGATGTTGTCTTTCTGTTGTATATTTTTGGTGCTTTGACTGTTCTCTCTCGGTGGGCGCCCTTCTCGTGCTGCTGACCCCAACTTAAAAAACTTGTTGAAAACTCCTTGTTTAAAATGTTGCTTTGATTGTTTTCCTTCCGAAAACACTTAACAATGGTCCATGATCCTCTCTTCTGCTATCTGCTCATCTCTGCCCATATTCTGTCGATTACAGTTTCGTAAAGGGGTGAGTCACGTTCCGTCAATCATCACAAACACAAACATGCTTTCTCCAACGATTTCATAACATTTCAGTTGGTCTCAGCTTGACCTCATTCTTTGCCTCACGTTTTCTAAAAAAAATCAATTGCTAAGGATAAAAGGACGCCAAAACACTTTCACACACATTTAACTTTCTCTTTTCACACTCAACGCTTCTACTTTTTGAATGCTGTTGCTTACATTTTTAAGAAATGGTTCGGAGATTAGCTTGACGTTTGAATGCTATCTTTTGCTACATTCAATCCTATACCAATGCTTTATGCTTTCCCTTGTCCGCTGTAGCAGATTGTCTAAAACTGAAAAATGGTGTCGAAGTCGAACACGAAATAGAAAAAACTTAACGTTATAAGTTTTCGGGCCACCCACAAGGAAATTAAAAATTGAGAAAGCAATATGCGATGGTTAAACCCATAAGAAACTTAACGAAAAACTTTAAGAAGAAAAGTTTACCAAGAAATGTTGTAAATTACATTTGAATTAAATCGTACGCCATACTTTTCAGTACAATTTTATTCTAAATACAACATTATTTTCCAATACCAATACACAATATCTTCGGTAGAAGAATAAACTTCAGTATAAGGACTGCGTTCGCTCCACAGTTTTTAAAAATCCGAAAGACTACCATTTTTTGTGGCGCGACCTTGGAGCTGACCTCGTTCCTCTTACCGCAGGGTCCATGTTAATTCAAAGAAGTGGGATGCGCCGTTCCCGGAAGATCTATAATTTGGGGTACTTGGGGCCTAGTCCTTATTTTGGAACACTTTCTCCACGGAAGTTGTGAGACTTTGTTTAAAAAAGTTTATCTCCCTGTTAGAAGGGCTTAGAAAGGAGAAAGGCCTCGGGGACTGAATAGGCATAGACACTTAACGATCAGCAGACAACAAAAGACTTCCCACAAGGAAATGGCGATGGTCTTTGAAATCCAGCGTACCCGTCGGGCAGGGCCCTTTCTCTTCATCTTACTTTCCTCGGAATTCCAATGAGATCAAAAGATGATCTTTTATTTAAAATAAAACCTTAAAGGAAATCTGCTAGAAATATTTTGCGCCCCATTTCACTAAAATCAATTAAAAGCGCACATATGTTCCGAAGGATTCTGTAAACTTCAATAATTGTGTGCTATGAGATCTAAAGTCTAAGCCACTCGTACCGAGTAGACAAAATGCCTTCGAAGGATTTTATCGAAATGCAATGGTAGTTAAATTGCATTAAATTGAAATCAATTTAAGCTAATGCGATGCTTAACTTTTATAACCTATCTTCGGCGGTTTACTTACAGCTCGAGCAAAAGCACGCCAGCAGCAGCTTGATTGTTAGCATTCTTCTAACATGACTTGACACTTTGTTTTACAAATTTAATTTAGCCTATTAGAAGTGAATGGTGTTCTTTACGTCTGGGTTAGATATACAATAATTACTAGCGCATTTCTTCTTCCGCATACTTTTGATCAAGTGATGATTCTGAGTGCACTTAATGCCCAATCCTGGTTGTCCTTTCCGTTTTGCAGGCGTTTGCATGGTTCAGTGACCTTCTAGTGGAGCACGCCGAGATCTTTTGGTCACTTTTTGCCGTGGACATGGACCAAGTTCTAGCTGAACAACCTCCGGATACCTGGGACGCCTTCCCGCTCTTTCAAATTCTGAATGACTATCTTCGGACTGATGGTGGGGTCAAATGTCAACTTTGTCAGCGTTTCAATAGGTCTCACGGGTGGCTTCTTTGTAGATAATTTGAAGAACGGAAGGTTTCATCAGCATTTGCAGGGAACGTTTGCGCCGTTGGTGGTGCGATATGTGGACCTCATGGAATCCTCAATCGCTCAATCCATTCACAAAGGATTTGAAAAAGAGCGCTGGGAGCTCAAAGGGTAAGCGCCGTTCCGCACAGTTTATTAATGTCCGCCATTGATGGGAATAAATTTAAGGCAAATTGATGGTGATAGCATTTTGAATTGAAGAGAGCATAGATACATCAATTATGGATTTTTCAGATATTAGAATTCAGGAAACTTGGAATTTTCCTGGAAAGGGATACGATATTGTTGTAATATTGGGATTATATTGCAGAAACGGGTGCGCAACGTCCGATGACCTCTTTTGGAAGTTGGATGCTCTCCAAGCCTTTATTCGCGACTTGCATTGGCCGAATGCAGAGTTTGGCTGTCACTTGGAGCAGCGGCTGAAGCTAATGGCCTGTGATATGATCGAGTCTTGCATACAGCGGACGGACACGAGCTACCAGCAGTGGATCAAGAAGGGCGTCACCTTTATATCCACTGATTACATAATTCCCACCGAAATGTGTGCCATGATCAACGTCATCCTTGACGCCAAAAACCAGTCCCTTAAGCTCTGCGCCGTTGACGGAGTTGACGTTGTAAGGAACACCCCTCAAATGTAATTTAAATTTGAAATTTCCCCCTTCTTAACGCTTCCCATTTTCAGCATCAATACCATACGAAAATTGACGAGCTGATCGACAAGGCACTCACGGGAATGACGCAGGGACTTACGTCAAAACTAATGTCCGTTCTTGAGAGTACGCTCTCGAAATTATCCCGCTACGATGAAGGAAGTTTAATTGGCTCACTTCTAAGCTTCACCGTGAGTAGCTCGTGTGGCTCAAGTCCAGAATTTTCATGTAGTGATGTGAAATGTGACGTTCATGTTGGTTACAGCAAAACGTTTCCGGTTCAGGGCGGGAGTTAGGACAGGCCTACGTCAACTTCACAAGGAACTGCATGGATCAAATTCGAACAAAAGTTACGGACGACTTGTGGATAATTAATTTCTTTGAGGTAGCGATTTAGGGATTGGAGGATTTGCCGGGTTTCTTTAATATATTGTTGTCTACGTTTTCAGCTATGGTACACACTTCAGATGCAGAGTTTATGTAGCTGGCTGTCAGAGCGGTTGGATCATTCCCTGCATCCCTACCAATGTACATGTCTCGTCCACATCGTTCGGGTAAGATTCAAGCAGTTTTTTTTTATTAAGAAATTTTTAATTATGGTTTTGATTACTGAAATTCTAGAAACTTTATTCGGACTTTGAGCTGCAGGGAGTTATGGAAGAGAAGCTGACCAGCAAGGCCTATCAAACGGTCTCTTCCAGAATGACCACAGAAGAAGCTACTTGCTCCCTGACGATGGGATCCAGGGGTGACGACGACGGGTAAGGTCGATGGCCTCGGACCCCAATTTGCCACTTATTATTTCCGAATTTATGAAGCATTTCTTGGTATTGTTCATCCAAACATTGTCTGAAATGTCTGAACTAAAAAAATAAGACTTTAAAATGCGACAGGCTGAGCTGAAATCTGATGTTCAGTGGTATTACCTACGGGTTTTTAAACGTTTTTTTTTATTTACCAGAGGCTATGTTGACGGAGGTGAGGATGAGACGGACAGGAAGCCGAAGGTGACCATGCGTGAGGCCGTGGGGGAAGACGGTGCCAATTTTGTGTCGAAACTCACGAACGCCTCGTCGAGTGTGGTGGGAAAAGTGGGAAATGTGGTGGGAAAGGGACTCGGTGGTCTAACTTCTAAGCTTGGAAGTGGCTCTTGGTTTTAGAAGTTCAGAAGTGGGTCAACTGAAACGGAAATCGGCCACATTCGTCTCAGCAACCAATGACAAACTTTGACCTCCTCCTCGTATCAAAAGAAATTATTCTATCGGACCTTGTCGCAACATTGGTGCGCCGAAAGGCAATTAAAAAGCGTATAATGAGGAATTTCTAACTAAACCGAGTTTGAGGAAGCGCGTCAGTCCACATTTTGTATACCGAAAATCAGTTCCTCTCTCCGCCATCATTTGAATAATTTCTACGAATGATGACAATATGCTTTGCAAGAATAGCAGAAAACAAAAATAAACCTTGATCTAAAAAAAATTAAAAATAGTAGTCCCTCAAGCCTCTTTCCCAAGGACTATATAGTCTCCTGCCACATTTACTTTGCACAACTTAATCAAAACCTTTTTGCCTTAATTACAGACTCGGTTTGGTAAAGTAACTTCTATTAGGAAACGGAAAAATAACCCAAAATTATCTCTCCGTTTGTATAGCGTATGAGGGGCACGCGCAGGGAAGTAGGGAAAAGAAATATTCACTGCGACGACGACGATGCAGTGCGCGACCTTAGGCTTAATTAAGCAATTAGTTATATTCCGATTACGGGTAGCAGACCCTTAGGATAATTTTTTTGCGGGATCGAATCTGATTAGGGTGGAAATTTCATTAAGTTTTCTAATGACCACTTTCACGTCATTTTAGTCGCCCAAAATGGGGAACATGTCACTGCTGCTAACCAGCCCTTTGTTTCTAAATTAGACGAACAACCTATGAATTAATTAGAATTCTAGGACAGCCTCGCCTCTCCGAACACTTTTCGAATAAAAAGATTGTCAATTGTTATCCATTGTTATTTATATTGTTGTCTATTGAGGATTAATAACTTAAAAAGTAGCACATAAGTAGTTCTATACAGCAGTCAGGTATCACTTATGAGTACTCAAGCTAGTGTTATTTGTACAGTTACGGATTTCGTTTAATAATCATCTAGTTACTACCTAAGATTAAAACAACATGTTAACTTCTTTTATTAGTTAAAATAATAAATTGGAGTTGCTCATATATTCCTCTCATAATAAACTATAGTCTCTGCATAATTTTCTATTTCAC